>CBVK0101571096.1:0-17864 GCA_900067695.1 Picea abies | reverse complement strand
AGGATTTTATATCCTAGGGAATTTTATGATTCCTGGGCAGATCCCTAAGGTCTGGTAAGGACGGTCTGTCAAAGTACCACAAAATGTTGTTGTTACACCTGCCTCATTTTGTTTCCATATGATGATGATGTTGTTATCTCAGCCTCGTGTTGATGATGTTGTTGTCTCAACCTCATGTTGATGATGTTATTATCTCAGCCTCATGTTGTTGTTGATGATGTTTCTCCAGCCTCATGTTGTTGATGATGTTGTATCAACCTAGTGTTGTTGATGTTGTTATAGCTTTTATGCTAACTGATGTTGATCCAGATGATGATGATGATGTTATTCCAACTCCATGTTGTGAATGATGATAATGATGCTATTCCAACTCCATGTTGTGAATGATGATGATGATACAATTCCAACTCCATGCTGTGAACGATGATGTTATTGATGATGAGAAAAACTTCCGATGATTTATAGATGTGCCAGTCAGTGTTCCAGATGTTGATGATGATGTTTCCCTCTCCTTCTCCTGATGATGTTGTGTTGGGTTATGTCAAGTAGAATACCCTTCTTGTTAAGGGGGAGTGTTGAAATATTGTAACTGCGAAGAATATTCTAATTATAATTGAGTCATTTTTGTATAGATCAAATCTCCTTTTGTGGATTGATCATGTCGGTCTTTGTATAAGACCAAATCCCCTTTTGTGGATTGGTCAAACCATAGTTACATGGTGTTGTTTGTAAAGTCAACCCTTAGGGCTAATTAAAGAGGTTTTAACCACTAGTTGAAGAAGTCGGCCCAGCTTGGTGAAGAGACATAACCCTAGCATCTCCCAGCTAGTATAAATAAGTGAGGATGGCACCTCACTTATTCCCTCACTCAGTCACTCATCTAGTGTGCATCTTTTGGAGGTAGCTGCAGTTGCAAGGAGGAGAGAGAGGCGCATGCTCAGTGTTGGATTATCTTTAGTGTTTTGGTCTTTATCTTGGCATTGTATTGGCAATCTATATTAACGAAGTTTTTGTTGGGTTTTCTCCCCCATGAGGATTTCCCAAGATAAAATGATGTGTACCTTGTGAATGTGTTTCTCTCAGTGATCCTGCTTATGTTATTATTGTCTAGTAAATTGAAAAGAACTTAATAGTAGCTCTAAATTCATCATTTATAACAACCTAACTATGCTTTCTTCTAGATTGTTCAAACCCTCTTGATTGATGATATTGACTCCATTACAAATTGGATAGGCATTGGTCTTGGCAATCATAAACAACTTGTTCTAGGGTTTCCTCCCTTACGTCGTGTTACCCCCTCTCACCTAGGGGTACCTAGAGGAGATCATGTCTCATGGCCTGCAATGAAGACAGTGATCGCCATGATGATAATGATTAGTATCCTCCACTGACAACAGCCCCTTAGATGCCTCCCCCCTCATAATCGCACGGCTCAATCCATTTCACTTAATCAACACGGTTCATCCGAGGATGGTGACTTGGCACACATGAGGTACTCTTAGTCATTGTTTCATATAAAGTGCCATATTTAATGCACTAGGCATTTAGGTGAGGATCATGGGTTGAAGTCAGATAATGGATCATGATTGCTTGGAAGTTATGGTATTTTCCTTGTTTCACCTTGGTGGCCATCTTATGTGTCCTTATTTAACTTTTCATCCTAGGGCCTTTCACAGTGTACTTATCTTTTGGAATGGTTGTTACATGTACACCAAAAAGGCATGTGCCTTCATCCTCCTATGAGAAGAAGGGATAGAATGCCAAGGTCGATGCATTTGCCAAAGAATAAAAAGAAAGCATGTTTACAAAGAAAGAATAATGGGATATAAATGACCAATTCAAAAGCTAGAGGTCAGCTTGAGCTCTACCCCCTCGCTATGAGGCAATCACCCCTAATCCTAATGCATTGAATGCATATCAATTAAAGGGACTTTATCCCAGCAAAAAAAATAATGAATGCTTGAAACCTGAAAAGAGGACTTGGAAAGCAATAAAAGAATATCAAAAGACAAGAAAGAGGTTTGGAATACACACACTACCGAGGAAAGGGTATCTCAAGCAGCAAGTGCTCCCTCAATAATGGCGCTCATGGAGATGACCCCCGCCCCTCCCGGAAGTGCTCCCTCAATAATGGCGCTCATGGAGATGACCCCCGCCCCTCCCGCCCAATGTCCTTGCATGTCAATGACTCCATGACTATGAAGTAAACCCCTTCCACCTCATTCATTTATACTTACTTTGAAGAGTTTCTCAGGAACTACTCCTCTACTTGGGTACCCTAATAGGGTCTTATGGTGGTCCTCCCATACGTAAACTTGGAAAATTGCATAAGGTCTTAAGCTAGTGTGAAGTTTGAAGAAGATACCTGAGTGAATTGCTTACATGGCTTCTATATTAAGTAATGGCTTACTTTGTGTAAGATTCTAATGACTATGGTATATTGTGATTGTTGGTCTCACCTAACTTTGTTGACCTTGTTTGATCTTGATGCACTCTTGACATGGTTCTTGGAGGACGTTTTTATGATGATACCTGGGATGTTTAGCATTATTTGGAGGATGTTGCGTGTTGCGCCTTTTGATGATTGTACATACCCTAAAGCACCTCCCACACCTCCTAGACTTTGGACGTTGGAAAAATGAGCACAAATATTGCAGATATAACTAAATGGGCCATTGAGAGGGAAGGAAGCCCCACAGGCTGGATAGAAAACCGTTGAGCATATTAGTGTTTGATTGGATGATGTTGCTCTTAGAGATTGTGTCACACCTCTTTGAAAAGGTTATGGAGCCCTCTTCACCTATGACGTCACACCCTAGCCCTTAGATGTTGCATTTGTGATGATGACGTCATGCTTGGTGCTTGATGAGCCAACCTAAGAGAGCATCCATCTTGATGATGAGTTGGCACTTGATGGTGATGAGACATGACCCTTGGGGTGGGAGACATGACCTTTGATGATGCTTGCACCTTTTCATGGAGTGATGTGGCCTTTGGAGGCACATTTTCACCTTTAGAGCATGACATCATGGCCTTTTGGAGGCTTCTACACCCACATGTGTCACCATTTGAGGGGACATTTCGATGTATTATCATTATATCTTTATGTTTGAGGCTATTTTGGGGGTCAGCCATGACCTATCCACCTTTTATCATGGATGTTTTATTGTTTTCGGGGCTTTGAGGGTTTATGGAGCTAGAGTTGCCTCATATAACAAGGCTAGCGCTCCTCATTTGTCAAATCACAACTCAAACTCGTGGAGAAACATCATGACTTGTCTTCTTTTTCTCTCTCTTCATCATGGATTACTTGTCCGCACCTTTGGAAGATTGATCTAATGGATGTTTTTCTTGTTTTGGTCGATGTTTCATGAAACTAGGTTTCCTCATGCATAGCAACTTGGTCTAGTAAGTGGTATTTTCCAAGTATTTATGTTTTGTTCATGGTATTTAAGTGAATGCTCTATCAAAGTGGTGATAAGTTGCATGTTATCTTGTTTCCTTGGATAATTTTTGCTAGAAACCCCGGGAAGGATTGTAATTGGTCCCTTGTTTTATCCATCTTAATTTTTTTGAAGCACAAGAGGTCAAGATTAGGGATTGTGAGTGGACATCCCCCTAACCTTGTCTTTGATATTGAAATCTAGGGCTTATGAGGGGATAAACTCTAGTGTTTGACCTACTTCTACTTGATCTTGTGCTAGATGCTCTAGAAGAAGTAAGATGAAACCTAGGGTTTATGAGAGTGGATAAACTCTTGGGTTTGTTTCCTAGAAGGTTTGACCTAGGCTTATGATTGTATAATCCTAGGGTTTAATCTTCAAGTCTTCCATTGCTTTTGACACCCTTTCAAGTTGTTGCATTGACTCTGTATGCCCAAGGACTTAAACAAGGCATTATTATTTCTCTTGATACAAGTGATTAAAAGCCTTAGTTGAACTTCTCTCTCCCAAATGACTTGGTGTTAGCTTAGGGTTTTCATTGCATTTGCATTTTTCATCACTCTCTAGCTTCTTACATCTTAGCTTAGATTGTCATCTAATGTCATCATTTTCTGCATTAATTGCATTTTCAACCACTAAGGTTTAATGTATTGCATCTAGTCAACATGGTTTAATTCTCTTTCCTTCAAGTGATTACTAGCTTATGATTTGATGGTCTTTAACTTAGAATTTACAACATATTTGTTGCATTCTTAGCTAGTTCAAGAATAATTTACTATTGTTGTTGTAAACTTGCTATTGATGAATTATATTATCTCTTGTCTCAAGTTTTATTGCAACATTTTTTTTTTCTCTTTGATAGCTAGTGGATCAACCTTTTTCTCTTTTCTTTCAGCGAGAGTTTCGGGGCATTTAATTTACCTTTTTTAGCATTGATTGTCTTAACATCACTCTTCACACACAGACACAATCACCTTGCTTTCCCTAACTCATCTTAACCTTTCCCTTGACTTGGACCTAACTAATCAAGTAACCAAGACACAAGGTCATAGACTTGCCTTTAGCTTGCTATAGGATCCCTGAGGTTGCTAGGGAAGCCTCGCTTGTGTTGGATTCTTGTCCATCACTAAAATGAGGGAAGTACTTGTGTAGGTAACAATGGAAATTACTTCCATATGTTTCACTAGTTTATCATCTTGTGAAGGTTTTACACAAGTGCTAGATTGGGTGAGAACAAGCCCTATCATTGTTTCACAAGGAGTAGATTTGGGGAACTTTTAGGAAAGGGGTGAAATTTCTAAAGGTGCATTAAAGCCTAAGCATAGAAAATCTCTACATGGTTTCATAGCTATCCTATTGAAATCACTCTCTAGGTGAAAGAGGCCTAGTTGGTATTTCAACTATAGTGTACCTAGGAGAGGTGCTTGACCTTGTTGATGTTGTTGGGTGTGAAACCCTAGGTCACTTGGGGGAAGCATTGGGACACTTGGAAGGGTTGTGTCTACTTTGTATGATGTTTATTTTGCATTTGAGGATTGTTTCAGGATGTGTAAGATGACTCTTATTTTCAATTTTGTTCCTTGGAAGCTTAGGTTACAAATGCTTATGGAGGAAGCCGATCTTTTGGAGCATCTTGTTAAAGTGGTTCTAGAACTTTTTGATCTAGCATGGTTGGTTGCTCATCATGATAAAGCCTTAAAAAAAAAGTGCAACACTAAGGAAACCTAGGGAGGTTTTTCATTGTCACCACAATAACCATTCCTCTCTCTTTACATTGGCTCTCCTCTAACACAAAGGGGGAATCCTTAGGTAGAGTGTAAGATAAACTTTAGAAAAAAATGGGTGGTGGATCAAGGAAAGTGCCTATCTAATGGGTGAGGGAATCAAGGTCAATAAGAAAGAGTGTTTGAACAAGATGAAGAGAAGTGTAGTTATGCTGTTACAAACATGCTCTAACCAACTACATGAACTTCTTTAGTATACATAAATTAAAGAAATGGCCCTTCCAAAGGTGTGCCTTATCAACAACTACAATTCAATAGTTATATGTGCAACCATTGAAAAATAGAAGATAACAATAGCATCTTAGATAATAGAAATAACCATAGCAAACCAAATATTGAACAATGATGAAAAACAAGTGACAAGGTGGGTATCACCTCAACGTTACTCCTTCTTGGAGCTACCATAAGTATGCTTCTTCAAAAGATCATTACAATAGATTTGTAAGAGTCATCTCAACAATGAAATACATTCACGAAGATACAAAAAGGTGATGAACCTCACATTTACAAGCCCTTTAACTTCTTCCTCCAAATAGATCTTCAACTAGGCTTGGAGGGGACCTCACAAATCCAACCATGCTCAAAAAATGAGAGGGATTCTCTTTATATAGAGACGAGATCAAACTCTCTTACAATAAAATAATAATAAGTGGATTCTAGATCCACTTTTTCTCCTCAAAAAACAACAAAATATACATTATAAAAGTCTCTCAAAGCTTATCACTAAAAAATAATAAAGAATACATGAAATAGGCCTTGAATGAGTCTTTCACGCCACTTGTTCACCTACTATGCAAAATTCCTCCTTGAAATGTGATTTTTTGACCATGCAAAAGGGTTTTGTTATGCCACTTGTTTGCATCTTTCTTATAGCACTCTTCAAGACAACCTTGTAGCAACCACTCCCATTAAGGTGTGATTAAATACCAAGTTAAGGGGAGAACTCTTCAAGGGATGGAGTTATTTCTCATTGGGATGGTGAAATCATACCATATGTCACCTCCCTAGTAGGGTTCTATTCCAAAGAAAGATTGACCTGTGACCAAACCAAAATGCATATAATATTTATAAAATCCTTAGAAAAGGGTGGTGTACCCTTGAAATGTGTGCAAGTAGTTAATCAAGGGTCCATTAATCCCTCTCAAAATAGAAACCACCACCTAAGAAAGTGGAGCACTCTTCTATCCTTGTGCATGCCATGCCACAAATCCCTCAAGTACTTCCTTACAAGGTGGGACACTTTTTTTCTTGAGATGTGTGCTTTTTGAAGAGTGTAGAAGAAGCTTTGGGGCCACTTTGACCATGTCCTCATCCATAAAAATTCCAAAAGAGTGACGTGCCCTTGGAACATGTGCCATTCTTTTCCTTGGATAAGGTGTGCCCTTGAGAGATGTGCAAGTAGTGGAATTGGTTTCATTAATTATCCCATATATAGAAAAAATAATAATAAATGCCCTTGAGAAGCATGCAAGAATGCTATGTGTCTTGTATCTTTGACCTTTTGATCAATCAAGATATTGTTAATCATGATTCAATAAGTGGTGCAACCTTGGAGAATGTGCAAAGAGTAGATGAGGGTGGTAACTATGGTCACCCTTAGATATAGGGAAATAAAACACTAAAGTAATCCTCCAAATGTGGGCACCCTAGATAGATGTGAAAACCTGCTCAAAGCTTGGTCGCCCTTATTAATTAGTACTCAACACACGTGACATAAAATATATTAAACTTTCTGTGAAGGTGGATATCTTCCCTGCTCTTAGTGTTTGATTCCATGAAACCCTCCTTCAATGATGGGAACTCCACCTAGAAATATGTACTTGATCTTGTAGATGGGCTTTGTATACCATGTGTGAAATACCTCAAAATATGTGATTTATGCCTCAAACACCGTGATATGCACCCTCAATGAACAAATATGCAAAAATATATGTAGAAAAGGGCTCCAAAATGTGAATCTCTGCAACATGTGCAAGCTTGCCTCCAAATGAGTGAACTCAACCATCAAACACCTTAAAATACATGAGCATCCTCCAAGCATGTGAAAGAAAGAGGTGATAAACAAGAGAATGCTAGAAATATACTTTCTAATCCACATCTCCCTAGTATAGTGCTACTAAAAGACTATCTCAAAAAACTTGCATTTTGTGTGGTAACAAAGTGCATCGTGTGATGCCTACCTTTGGTTGTCTCTTAGTGAACATACACATTAGAGATATAATTACTCATGGATTGTTAGACCTTGGCTTGATGCTTATGTGTTGCACTTCCTTATGAGGTTGGTACCCTATGTGGCATTTTGACACTCTTCATGAGGTGCACATGGAGGGTTTTCTTGCTTGCTTAGGAGGAGAACCTCATGGAGGAGTGTTGGGGAATTTAGGAGGGTATTTATCCCTTGGTAGCATGAGATCACATGGTTTCTTACATGGAGTCTTGTGCTTGAATTGAGGATGCTTGGGTTGAGGAGAATTACAAGAGGTGTGGTGGACTTGGATCAGCACATGGCTTAGGAGCATTGGATACCTTTGGAGGGGAGCACTAGACCTTGTCTTGTGGAGTGCTCACCTTGTGATCCTTTCTTGATGCGTATGCTTACCTTGGATCTTGGCATGCATCACTTTAGAGTTGAAGTGATCCACATAGACTTGACTAATAATTAGTTAGGTCAATTGAGATAGTTGTTAGTGGACCTTGTCCACTTTATTATGGTTGGCCTCCCTCACCTATTTTATATAAAGGGAGAAGAGAGTCTTTAGTTGTAATCATATTAACGTCACCTGTCTTAGAGATGTGAGAGTTATTTAAATATTTTGTATCATGAAGATGAACTTGTCTTGCGTTTTTGTACTTGTCTTTATGCAAGGGAGAAAGGCACTAGGGTTTGTGAAAGGAAAATCCTAGAGGAGAGTTAAAGTGCCAGGGTTTGAGTCCTAGTGTGAGAAGGACCTAGGGTTTGTGGCAAAGAAACCCTAGAGGAGACTTGGAGAGCTTATGCGAGGCAAGCTTGGTGAAAGATAAAGGGTGGACTCATTGGTGTTGATGCTAGCTTGTTGTGGAGCCTTTGGTATGGCTAGATAACTTTGGTGGGATGCTTTGTTATGCCCTTGCATTGCTGGTTAGTGTTTGTTATTGATGGTTAATGCCCTAGCTAGGGTTTGGAGAGCATTGAAGAATCCTAACTTGTACCGGTTTGTGATAAACTATTGGTATGTACTTGTAACTTTAGTGTTATGTATATACCAAGTGTACTTTGCTATCCAAATTTTGTGTACTTTTAGATCTAATTTTCAACTTGTATTCTCATGGTGTATGGGTAGTTTTCAGCACGGTTTGTCATGCTAATTTATAATGAGCAATGAACAGATTTTGTTGAGTGATTTGACAAGCATATAAAAGTTAAGAGGGTAGATTTGTGGCTATAACAAATCTGTAGTTAAAAAATAATTTTCAAAACTATTATATGTTGGGATTTGTATCTCAAGGGTTGGAAACAAAGTTCTCTTGAAGTGATGTTTATTTTCTTGGGTTGCCTTGTGTATTTAGTTGGACACAAGTGAAATATATACGGCTATAATTTATATTTGAGATTCATCCCTAAAGTTGAAATTTAACGGGAAATAACTCCAGGGAACCTCAAAGTTGAGGTGAAAATTTTGAATTTACAGTAGTGATTTTTGAAATTTTAACACATCAAAATCATCAATTAGAAAACCAAGATATTCGATTGAAGTTTGGCCAAAATAAAATTTCTTCATTTTGGTTTGGAGCTTATGTTGTCTCAACAAAACCAAAATGGTACAAACATGCTCTAAATGTACTTCCTAGGCACTGTTATAAACTAGAATGTCAACAAGGTAGGCAATTAAAAATTTCCCAAGTTGAGGTTTGAAAATGTCATTGATGATGATGGTTAGTTCAATGGTGAGGCTAAAGGACATGTCCAACCAATTGTAGAGCCCAAACTTTGAATTGAGAATTTTTTTTCCATACATAACATGGTTGCATGTGAATCTAGTGATAACCAAATGCTAAATCAATTTTTGTCAAGTACTTAGCTCCCTTGAGTTGGTCAATGAGCATGATTGATCATAGGGAGTGGATAACGGTTCTTAACTGTTATTTTGTTTAAGGCCCTGTAATCCTTACATGGTCTACATTTCCATTGCTCTTTCTTAGGGACTATGAGTGAATGTGAACCATAGGGAGCACTATTAGCCATGATCTTTCCTTCTTCTAACAATGAAGTGAATTTCTTTTCAATCTTTGTTCTCTCCACTAATGTGGTTCACTATGGAGAATAATTTGACAATGAAGAACCTAGAACCAAATCAAGAGGGTGTTGAATAACTTAGAGGGGTGGAACCCCTTCAGTTCTTCACAGACATCATATCAAGAGGGTGTTGAATAAGTTGGAGGGGTGGAGCCCCCTAGGTTCTTCAAAGGAATCAATATCAAGAGGGTGTTGAATAACTTGGAAGAGTGGCGACCCTTGGGTTCTTCAAAGACATCAATACATGAGTCTACAAGGGCCCCGATCTTCAATGAATGCATATTATTTTCACTGTCTTCCTTGATTTGCTGAATTACACAAAGAGTCATGAATTTGTGCAAGTTGACTTCTTTCAAGAACTTACCTCCCAAAAAGTAAAGAAAATATTGATGAGGATGCAAGTTTATATGCCTTGAAATCCTTATGTAGTTGATAGGATTTTATGAAAACCATTTTACATTACTCTATGCTTGTATTAATAGGGGGCGCATAAAATCATGTCATGGTAGTCAAGTGGGTTGAAATTACATTCAATAATGTCCTTCAAAGTCTCTATGAAAAAAGTTATTCAAGGTGTATCTGTACACACATCAGAAACTCCATGATGATTTGCCTCATTGGAAGGTTCTCTTATGTAGAATGTTTGAACACGATCCTATTGCTTGTCATAATTTATTATTGCACTGTCGAAACAAAACCAAATTGGATATTTAAAGGAGTGCAACATGGAGTATGTTTTCAGAACTCACGGAACCATGTATATATTAAGAGACAGTCATGGATGTCCACCTCCTCAACTAATGTAAGCACTCGTTGAACACTAACAAAAGGATTGATTGCAACAAATTGAGTAGTGTGTTCTCCATGTGGATGTTGATTTCTTCCACTTCAATCAGGTGGTAAGGGTATGTAGAGTGTTACCACATATATTGCATGGGGTTGCACATGTCGTTCTTGATCGCATGAGTTCGTTTTTGGCATGTTGATATCTTCAAAAGGTTGGGATGTTGGTAGTTTCAATTTATAGCAGGAGATGCAAAGTAGCTTATGTGGTGGATTGTCATGGCTTGGTTCTATTCATGGTGACATATCCTAGTTGATGGAGCTTCGAGGTTTAGAAGTTTATGGTTATGATGCTATTGTTGGTGGTTATGAGATGCTCCTTGATCCTATGGTATATTATTAGTGGATGTTATCATGGTTGTCTTTAGACTTCTTTTATTATGAATTTAGTTTATGGTGGGTTGTGTCTAAGATAACCACTTCTATTACCATGGTATATACCATGATATAAAACCTTTGTGAATTATACCCTCATTGGTACATACAGATGCATTTAATTATTTTATATATTAGTGGATCATCCCATTCACTTTTTTGAAGACCAAAAGCTTACCACTTTATCTCATACACCATATTACCTAAAGTTCAACCATATAGTAAAAGAGACATGACACACATGTTAAGTATATCAAATATTATTTTAGTACCTATATTAACCAACCCCTTTATAGGAATTAAACCATAGATACCCACTCATTTTAAACCATGGATACCCACTTATTTCATAAAAGTGATTTCTTTCATGGGCCCGTTATCTTACGTCTTAACCCATGTGAAATGGATTGAGAGGGGGCGCCTAAATCATAATGTCATCTTTCATGGAGCCACCCTCATTTGAAAGCATAGCCCATGATTTAAATATATGTTTATGTGGTGGATGCTTTCTCAAGTTCAAAACTGTTTTTTTTTTTTTCAAATAGAAAAAAATATCTTATATTAGAAATATAATGATAGCTTTACAATAACAGTCTATATGGAAATTACATTTGCTATCCATAAAAAAAAAACATAACCTCCCCAAAAACACTAGCTGATCCAAAAGTACTTCCCAAAAAACAAAATCCATCCTGTACTAGTCCTTTTACAAAAGCAAAATCAACATCCAAACTCATAAGACCAGAATTATACTTCAGTCAGTGTTTCAAAAGAGTCTACATGATCTCCCATCCCTTTTGCATAATATAAAAAACCTTCACCCAAAAGTAAAGTCTGCTTTGAAAGCTGATCAACTTCCCTATTATAGTCCCTGTAGATATGTTGGATTTTCAAAGTCTAAAAACTTTCACTCAATTGGCGTATTCTTGTCATCCAAAGCTGTAAAGTAATCCCCTGCAGGTTATTTTTAAAGGAAAACCAATCAACTATAACTTTTGAGTCTCCAACCAACTGTAAGCAAGAAACCTGTTTATAAAGAACAAAAAACAAAATACTCCATAAGGCCAATAGTTCCCCCCTTGTATTATTTCCAGAACCACATTTCAATTTAATACTGAAAACACCCAAGACTGGGCATTTTAGAATAGCACCTACACCACATCTGACTCCCCCATTTTGAGAACCACCATAAAAAAACCAACAACCATATTCCCCTCCAGTAAGGGAGGACGAGCTATTCTTTGTGACTGGACATTATGAACTTTTTCTATCTCACCCATATCTTGCAAAACTCGATTACACACCCTAAAAAGAGACAAATTTTGATCTTAAAAAAAATCAGATTTCTATGTCTCCAAACTTCCCAACATATGTAACAAGGTATTTCCTTCCAATTTTCCATCTCCTTATTCTAAGCCTGGAAATAATCATGAAGCTGAACACATCCCAAATCTCTTTGTATCTGAAAAACATTTGAGATGTACTTCCAAACTTCTTTTGAGAAAGAACAATAAACCATCAAATGATTTATTGTTTCCTCCCCCTCTCCACATAGAACACATCTACTTGGACTAGAAAAATCTCTTTTTAACAAATTATCCCAAGTTAAAATTCTATTTTCTATCAACAACCAAATAAATAATTTAGTTCTCATAGGAATTTTCCACTTCAAAACATCATTCAACCAATCCTCTGAGACATCATCATTATCATCTAAAAATTGAACCTCATAGGCCTGTTTTGCAGAGACTTTCCCGCCTTTACTATCCCAAGACCAAACAATAGAATCACTCTCAACAGATAAAACAAATCTAGAATGCTTAAGTCCCCTCACATAAGTCTCCCAATCATTTTTTTGTTCCCTAGAAAGATCAAGCATCTCTGCACTTTTCCAATTAAAACTATGCAAAAATCTTGTATCAATAGAAGCTACTTGTGCCAAAAACTTTAATCATTTTGAGTGAAGTGTAGAAACTAAATTCTCAGAAATTTTGTAGAAAGATTGAGATCCTATCAGAGGATCCAACCCAACATGAATATCCCATCCATTTCTAGGCTTCCAGGAAATCCAATCTGTGATAAGGTGCACTGAAGAGGTAAGAGCTCTCCAACAATTTGACATGCCTTTTAAGTTCATTCTCCCTTCCCTAATCCACTCAACTACATATTTCTTTTTCATATATTTTTTAAGAATCACTTCATGCCACAAACCTGGAACCATTAGACTCCTCCACAAACTCTTTACTGCCAAAGCTTTAACAAAACAATTTTTTTTTTTAAAGCCCCAACCTCCATTCTTCTTTGGCTTAGCAATCCCGTTCCAATTTACCAGATGTATGCTTTCTTTCTCTTTTTTACCAGTCCACAAAAAGCTGAACATCCTCCTTTGAATTCTATCTAAAATACCTTTAGGAATCTTAGCCATAGAAATACAATAAACATGAATGCTTTCCAAGAATGATTTTACAAGAATAAACTTGCCTCCTAGACTGAGCCATCTATGGCACCAATTTGAGATTCTTTTTTCCACTTTTATAAGCAACCACCTCCAATCATTTACAGAGTAGCAATTTGGTTTAAGAAATAACCCCAAATATTTAAAGCCCTCTTCTAATGATTTTACCTCATAGGGTAATATTTCTTTTAATTGTGATAACTCCTCCCCAGACCAACCTGCTTCCAAAAATTGAGACTTATGAGAATTGAAGGCCATGCCTGTTGTTGGGTATGTGTTATATTCTTTGCATGTGTGTGTATGGCACATCAAATTCGACAACTGCGTCTGACGATCCCTCTAGTAGTTCTCTTTGTGTCGTGTGTGTTGGGTGCTTTCCTAGGGGGGTCCCAAGGGGGGGCACGGCCCCATATTTTTTTTTTGGGCGGTTTTTCTATTTTTAGTGAATTTTTCTATTTTTAGCGGTTCACTAAATTAATCTCGGATTAAGGGATTAGGTTTTTGATATCTACGGAATACCTAAAAACATTGTATATATTGTATGGTGAATGGTGAAATTCAAGATATGAATATAAGAAAGGTTTTCCTGGTTAAGGGTTTCCGGTATAAAATCTCCGTGTACTCTGTGTATGAGCCATTGATAAAATTATGTTTTACTTAAGAATCTATATGCATTGCTTTGCTTCATAGGTTTAAAACTTACACCTGTAGCATTGCAGAACAAATCAAGGGCATCATTTAAGATTTTCCATTCTGTCAATGAGACTTTTCCAAATAAGATAACATCATCCACAAAAATCAAATGAGTAATTCTAACTCCATTTGTTACCGAGACTCCTTCAAGTTTACCTTCTTCAACTAGCTTCAAAAGAATTCTACTTAGGCCTTCAACTATAATTAAAAACAACAAAGGAGATAGAGGAAAACCTTGCCACAAACCTCTAGAGATTATGAAAAAACCAAAAGGACTACCATTAATTAGGATAGAGAAATTCGTTGAGCTAACACACCCCATAATCCAATCAGTAACTTCCAGGTTGAGACTAATCCGAAGTAGAACTAATCTAAGAAAGCTCCAATCAACTCTATCATAGGATTTCATCATATCTAATTTCAAAACCAAGGCTTTAGATTTCTTTATCTTTAAACTATGCAAAGCCACTTGAGATACTCTAATTGCATCTGTAATTTGCCTATTCTCTAGGAAACCAAACTGCTCCTTTGAGATGCCTTTTGAGAGAAAAGATTTGATTCTAGAAGCAAAATTTTAGTAATTACCTTATAAATCAAATTACACAATAAAACGGGTCTAAATCCCGCAAATGACTCATGCTTGCCACTTTTCGGAATAAGAGCTACAAAGGTAGCATTGAGAGTCCCATTTACTTTCCCCTTCATTCTAGACTCCTCCATGTAATGTCCCCACTTTGGGACATCATTATATTACAGAGTGTTATGCTGACCAAAGTAGCCAGATTGCGGTGATAGCTTGTACAAGAGATATTGAGGGTTTTTATGGGGTCCGACTTGCATCGCTCATCTTATTTCATCATCATGATCCATTCCACACAACTTGGCTTTGGTTTTGTGGCATTTCGATGATTTCCGTAATTTTGAGTTATTATGGGCTGTATGTTAATTAAATTCACTAAGAAGGTCATATTGGGCATAATACTTGGAGGAACCTCTTGGTGTAATATCTCATTGGAATCGGGAGGAGTAGCACTACATGATATGATGATGAGAAGTGACTTTCAGTGGCCATAGAATCCATAAGGAGGGATAAATAACTTTTTAGAGCTAAAATGATTAATTAATTAATTAAAGTGATTTAATTAATTAATAATAAAATAAAGTAAAAAACACTTGGAGAGACAAGGTGAACAAGGAGGATAAAAGAGAAATAGGGGCCTCTATTCTCTCATTATGTTGTTTATCAGTTTGATATCTGGCTTCTTGCTAGTGAGCCCACGCACTTGGGGGTTTTGAGGTTTTTGACTTAACAAACCCTAGAGATCAGCTCGATGGTGAAAGATCCCACCCAACCTGGTCCAAGCTTGGTCATAGAGGTGAAAGATTCCTCCCTCACCATTTTACATCAGTTCTGTCCCAGCCACAGGTGATTTCTACAACAGTTATAGGTTCAGGGAGAGACAGGGTGCAACTACAAGGGGTTTTGAACAGGAGGCCGCACCACCTTGAGGAGAGTAGCTCGATTTGGAAAGAGAAGGAATTTGGGAAAAGGGGCTTCTAGGTATTCTTTGTATGGCCTAAGGCTCCTTCTTTAGCCTATTCCAGAGGTTTTTAATCAATCATATTATTTATTGGAGCTTGGCATGAGCTGGAGAGGAGGAGGGCGCATTGCAGATTGAGGATTCAATGTTTTGGTGGATCGATTCTTCATCATTCAGCCCAAGAATTTGTTAGGGGGTTTCACTTGGCCCGATCTACAGTTTGGGATCTTTATCAGAGGGTTTGGTGGCCATTTTCAGTGAGGCTGAATTCTTGGTTTGCTTCAACCAGTGAGCACTGCATTGTGCTAGGAAGATCATCACTTTTTAGCTGGGTTATGAGTTGGTTCATCTGAGTTTTTGGTCTACAGCTTGGAGAGGATTTTGGAAGCCTGGATCTTCTTCTATATTGTATCTTGGAGGCTTTATCAGCCCAACAATCTATTCACTTATATGTATTCTAGATCTACACCATTTTGTATGAGGTCAGAGATCTATTATTAATAAATTAGATATGAGGTATTTATGGTTATTTCTTGTGTTGTTGATCTTGCATCTCATTGAGTACATTACATTGTTGTATCTTCTTTGATTATTGGTTGCAAAAACACATTAAACCATCATATTAAACCCTAGCGCAACTCATGAGACTTAAGTCTGCAAAGTGTTTGACGAAATGCCACAACCAGAAAGCACATAAAAATCAATGAAAAAAACAATGTTCCTGGCATACTGGTGTGGGAAAATTAAAATGGTATCAGAGCAAAGATTCCTCCCAGCCTTAGGGGTCTTCCATAAGGAGAAATGGATAAACAGGAAAATCTTCGTGTAGAATTGGATCTAGCCATACGTGAGTTGATATCAAAAATACAAAATAGGAGAGCAGAATATAGACAATGGAAATATCACTACTAGCTAGTAGATGGAAGGAAACACAGATTGAGCCTACACCCATTATATGCAGGGAACTTTGCTACAATTGCAAAGAGCCTTGGGAGCTAGACCACAGATGCAGGGGTAAAGGGAAGGTGCACATTGTTGAGGTGCACTATGATAGTGAGGATAAAGAGGTGTATGAGGATGCACAAATATATGCTTATTTAGAGCAGTCCGATGATACTAGTGACTCTTGCGCATCTAAGGGACAATTGGTTGGATAGGATGATAGCACATGTTCTTTATATTCCACATCAGGTAGTGTTGAGGATTCAACACTTCAACACAGTGGTGACACGTGTGAGGATTCACACATGTTAACACTAAGACATGATGAGATTAGAAGGCTGGATGACCTACCCTTGGGTGTAGACATGGATTTCAGGGAGTCATGCATAGAGGAGGATGAGCTTCCTATGATGACCATGACACATTTGTCATCTTTTCAGACACCTATGATAGCCACGACACATGAGGATATCAGTGGCATCTATGATATGGTGGAGGAGCCTTATGTGAGGATTGTACATAAGGCGCATATGGATTTACAGACCTAGGAGGAGAGACATGACTTGGAGACAATAGACCTTACACATACCTATCAACCCGAGGAGATTGAGTCACCTCTTTTGGAGACTCCATTGTTTGATAAGGCTGTGGAGACGAACAATTTGATGGGACACTTACTTCTAGGACCGGTCTACAATGATGAGGATGCACTCCTTATTGGTCGGGATGATCATAGCATATGTCTGGACACCTCTGTATGGGATACATGCACAGATAATAGTAGTAGGGTGAGTGCACATGAGGATACAACTGCCCATACAAGATACAATGTGACTCAGATGGGGGTAGCAGTTGGTGATGGTGTGTAGTGGCATACATGAGGACCCAGTAGCACAGTGGATAATGGGCAGTTCAATACATTACCTTTTACAAAGAGTGTTGTTGGGGATTCCATAGTTGACACTATCAACGAAGGGCATGGGGTAGTACCTCAGTAGGACTATGATCAGGAGTCATGACACTTGGCAGGTCAGTTGAGAGTCAGTGAGGACATGATCATGGTAGCCACTAGAAGCATCGATGACACACATGCATTTGTGGCAGATTATTGCTGGAGGGCATTGATGGCACATGATAGTTCAGATGGGGGATTTTCCATGGATGACTTTCATGCTCTCAAGGAGAGAGTGTCTATGATGAGGGATGACTACCAACAGTTGTTGATGGACATGAACTACCTATTAGAGATTGACGAGATTATCACAAGGCATTGAGGGAGCAGGAGATTGAGGTGGACCGACTCACTCATGAGTTGGTGAGTGATCCAGGTGGATATCGGTGGCCACCCACCTTTTCCAAAGGGCTCAAAGTAGTTTTCTGACAATTTTGGCAATTTACTATTTTAGCAGGTTTTAACTTCTGGGGCCATTTTGAGGGCCTAAATGAAGGTTTTTCGAGATCGAGGTTCTCAATGATAGCTGAAAGCATGATTGAGCCCCCAAAATGAATCTCCTC
>CBVK0101571095.1:0-11451 GCA_900067695.1 Picea abies | reverse complement strand
ACCCATCAGAATAGGTTACACCAAACGACTTGGGTTATTTAGACAACCCCGGACTAGATCTATTCTTCCAGTTGACGGCAAGTCAAATTTTCCCTTGAACAGATGGTTTTACATTGTTTTAGTCCTTTTGTCACTCGTGCCCATAGGCTTACACTTAAATAGGAATGGATATAAGGATAGGATATTTTTCCAGATCTGATCTGTCCTCAAAAAATTTCCCAAAACAACAATTTTACACTAATAACAAGGAACCCTATCGTTTTACTCAATTTTTTAGGAAATCACATTCTCTTGGCCACATAATGTCCACATCCTTTCCTTTCAGAAATTTCATTATTTGATTTGATTTGGGGGGGTCTATGTACCTGCATCAGAATCCCAGGGTAGAAAATATTCATGATCTCCTGATCATGTGTCTCCATTATTTCTTTCCATGTTCAACCTCTAGTCTTCTTTTTTCCTCATGCACCACTCCATCATAATGCTGAGGTTCTACTCATGATCAACAATGAGCTGCAGACAAGCCTCCACACCTGCTACCCAATACCTCATCAATATTTATCTTGAGCTTGACCTTTTTGTATCATTAGTTCTCTCCTCTAGAACCTTTTGAGCACCCTCTCCTATTATTTTTCTTTTTCATCTATCCACTCACACGCAAGAAATATTTCCCTGCTTGGATACCACTTGATGAAGACTGACTCTCGGGGTCCTTGGAATCAAGTTTTATGATATCTTGATCCTTGAACCTATGGGTTATTTGGAACACACATGGACTGAAATGTGTCCATGGTAGTAATGAACTCCTCAATCTCCTTTCACTTGTACCCTATTTACAATGACTTTCTCTTCTTTAGAACTCATCTCCATATGACCTTGATATGTGACTAAGATCTTACTATGCCGGGCACTTAACTCCCTATAGACCATAAAGCTTCTCTTTTCATAGTATTTTCATCAGCCTCCAATGATGTGGGGTGCTCTGAGTAATTTAGCTCCGAGAAAAATAGAAACCATCCTGAAAATTTGAACTCCAAGACACTAGAAATACTTCAATAAGTGGGTATGACTCTGATTGATCAATTCCAATAGAACACCACCACATATTCCTCCTAGATCCGTTGATCTAGGTCACTCTGAATAGATCTTCATCATTATTTTGATAAGGTGTTGCCTTAGTTCTATTAAATTGTCACCTTTCATAATATTTGTCTCCGATATGATGGATCAAATTCCACTGACTATCTCTCATGAAACTGAATAGATGGATCTTCAACTCAGTCACATGATGTCGACCAAAAGTCGGACCACCTATGTGATATCGCTTGAGCTGGATCACCATTGATATTTCCAGTGATCAATAGACGATCTTCCTCCTTGTTGGATTGCAACTTCTCTCACCATTCCGACATGAAACAAACACTCCTAGCCTCTCTCACACACATGCATTAGATTCATGTCTTGACAGGGTTTGTACACATCGAGTTCACACATAGAGACAACAATGAATAACATAGATAAAATAAAATACACAGAATTATATTACAATGAGCTCGATTACATACAAATAAGGTCTCTATGGGCTAGGATGCCCTCTCGACTAGTTTTACATTGTGCCAAGATTTCTATCTCTCATTCCCATAGGCTTACATTTAAATAGGAATGAATATAAGGATCGGATAATTTTCTAGATTGGATCTATCCTCAACAAATTTACCAAAACAACAATTTCACACTAATAACAAAAAAACATATCGTTTTACTCAAATTTTGAGGAAATCACGTTCTCTTTTCCATGTTAGGACTACATCCCCACCTTGTGGAAGGTTCATGATCCGATTTGATTTTTTTGGGGGGTCTATGTGCCTGCATCATACAATTTGATTAATGAGCTAGTCAATATCAACATTACTTTACCATTCATGGAAGTAGTTAACATCCCTCAACAATGAGAAAATCTTTTGAAGATACTAGGTGATACAAATTCAAGAATAGAAGTATCTACGATAAGTATAAGGAAAGAAAAAAAAAATTCATCAATAATACCAAGGGGAAAAGTCTCACCATTTTACATATCCATAGAAAATCATGATTCCACATTACACAATTGTCTGGTGGATAATGGATTTACTAACAACATCATGCCATTTTCAGTGATGGAAGCCCTTGGAATGGAATGCGTGAAACAATATGAAATAGGTGAGAGAATATATGCCATAGATTTGATAAAAGTCCCAACCTATAGTGAAATAATACATTTATGTACATGGATAACTTCAACACCTCATATTACCATAGTTTTCACTATTATAGTTGTTTATTTACCTCCAACATATGGCATTGTATTGGGAAGAGATTGGTGCTCCTAAATTGGAGGATATATCATGAGTGATGAAAGTTGCATAATGCTTCCAAATAAATATGAGACTATGATTAGAGTTACTCCAGAACGTATAAATCCAATATAATTTAAGCAAAATGAAAATTAAGTAATGCAAAATTATTTTGATACTGGAATTAGAAATTATTTTTTTTTAGTATAGAACAAATAACTCTACCCAATCACGATGAAGAAAATTATTTCCAAGGTTTTTGGAAAATGTCATTTGATGGAGCTTGTTCGAAGTCTGGAAATGGAGAAAATATTGTTTTCAAAAGTCCTTTTGAATATAGTATCTATTCACATGTTATAAGATTGGAATTCCCATGTACTAATAATGAAGGAAAATACAAAGCATTGATTCAAGGAATGATTTTTGCTCTTTAAATGAAAGAAAAAAATATGGTGGTAACTAGGGACTCATATTGGTTATTGTTATCCCCAACTCCTAGGGATAACTAAGGAGATGATGTATTGAGGCCCTCAGGTTGCAAACATGGAATACCGAGAGACAACTTGACCAACAATATCTACTTGCACAATCATAGACCCACACCACCACCACAACTCCAGGTTCATCACGACTGTATCCACCACATTAGTTGGCCTCTGAAAGACATTGGGTCTTGATCCATGAGGTAAAATTCATGTATTTTGGTGAGTTTCATTTCAATATTTGAGGCATTTGAGTTTATTGCATCTATTACTATTTTTTATTATGTGACATTTTCTTGGACATTATGTTCTTTTCCATGTTTCACTTTGGTGGTTTACATTGCACCCTAGTAAGTAGGTCACCCTTAGGGGTAGGTATGCTAATTGGAGGCCCTTTTGATGATTAATCGTGCCACTCTTGACCATACGTGTCACTTTCCACACTTCATCCCCTCATCTCCTCACCTTTTGGAATTTTCAAGTATACTGACCCAAGAAGGGGTTGTCCCTCATTTCATGGGAAGAACGAGTTGAAGGCCCAGAGGCTTGTAGCTGTAAAAAGATAAAATACAAACCATTAACCTTATATATGCTCACCTAGGGATCCTAAGGACAATGAAATGTCTCTCATAAGAAACTGATGAATAACTAATAGAAAAATGCCAACCAGGAAGGAGCATGTGTGAGCACTGTTTGTATTGCTTAGGTAGAAGCCCCATGCATGTTTTCAACTTGGGGAAGCATGATGTGACCAGGGTAGATTCAAGGTGGGCATTGTTTTTATTTATTAGGTAGAATCCCCAACTTGGCTTCAACCTGGAAACATCTTAAAATAGTAAAAGGCAATAAATAGGCTTGGAAAAAGGTTGCATTGAAAACGAAGGTGTAACACACCTTCTACAAAGGCACCCATAAATGAGACACTACAACCCCTTGTATGTCATGAAAATCATTCCCAAAATTATTCTCCCCATCCACATGACTTAGAAGGAGTTCCCCTCAGGAAACACCCCTAAACTTGAGGTACAATTCACCCAATAGGTCATTTTGTCAACCCTCCCATACCTAAACTTGGAAAATTGCATAGGGTCTTTGATCATTGGTTTATTTTAATGAGGTGGTTTGGATGTACATGCTTATATGGATCTTTTGTTTCTTTGATTTAATCATCATGTTTCATTTGACTTGAGATCCTTGGAGTGTGTATCCATTTTTCTTTGCAAGACCCAGCTGGTGGAAAATTTTCGAGGAGCAAGCCTAGCTTAGGCTTCCATGGGGCTTCAAGCCCACAAGTTGGATACCAGAGCCCACATGTTAGATGATGAATAAATTAATTTTGAGGCTTATAATAAATCATGGAGGACCTAACCTATCCCCTACCACCCAAACGATTTTCCTAAGGAGGCCAAAATGTCACCTTTGAGGGCTTGACGTCACATTAGGGATAGGGTTTGGTGGTGGTTGAGGACACTTGGCATGTTTTGAAGGAAGGAAGCAATGGATCATGGAGGATATGCTTGGATCAAAGACACTTGGCCTTTGGAGGCCTAACTCACCCATCTCCTACTCCAATGACTTGCAAAAGTGCCAAAACATCACCTTAGAAGGGTGGCGTCTTACTTTAGGGTTTACTTTGTGTGCAAATTATGAATTAAAAAGTATTGTTTTGTGTAAAGGGGAAAGATAAGGGGTTTTGACCCCTTATGTTGTGTTTTACCCTAGATTTTGTGGAAAGACTATGTTTAGAACATTTTGTATAAATATAGATCATGTGTATCTCATTTGGATATAACTCTCCCTCTTGTGAGAGGATACTTGCTAAAATTTGCGCCCTTCTTGGGAAATTATCTTCATCTCTCTTGGTTAATCTCTCTTGTGATTAATTTTATTATGCTATTGGATGGATGAGTGATGCAATTTCTCTCTTGGAGCACTTTTCTTGCTTTATGGTGGATATTTCTTGTTTAAAGAAAGAGTTTGTCTTGTTTATGCTTGCACTAGGTAATGAATCCATATTGTTGATTCTTTTCTTGGTTACAAGTCTAATTTTCTAATATTCTTGGGGATTATAAGTGCATACAACCCCACCAATTCCATCTTTTTGTCTTGAAATAAGTTGTTGCATAAAGGAATACTAGGAGGAGTAAAAGGTTTTACACCCTCCTAAGGTTTTCCTTAGCTATTTTTTCTTAACTTGGGGAGTAAAAGGGCTTACACCCCCAAGGAGGTAGAACAACTAGCTATTTCTCTTTTAAAGACTCAATAAACTAATAGTTAAAGACATTAATCTCTTGCATTGGATAAATAAATCATTGCATTGGGATATGTAGAACTATGAGATTTTTGAATTGTTCAAGTTGGAATTTCTTTTACATGTTATAAGCATTATTGTGCCCTAAGGGAATCCTATTTCAACCAAGAAAATTGTTTTTGTAATAATTTTAATTCTACATCTATTAGGGCTTCAACAAACCCTAAAAAAATCTCTAAACAACTCACAATTCAACCATTAGAATTTGCTAAGAGTTTGTCAACATAACCTACTAGTCCTAGCACACTTTTTAGGTTGATTACTTGCAAGTTTTGATGGTTGGTTTTTATGCTGTAAATTTTGTTTACTACAGCCATAAGGCTGAATAGTATCTCTACAATACCTTTTTCTTATAGACTTGTTTCAATGCTAAAGTCTCATGCTATTTTACTTGAGTTGTGCTAGTGTTTTCCTAGTTTCTCTCTTGCATTTTTTACGTGAACTACGAGATATTGGAATTGTTCAAGTTGGAATTTCTTCTACATGTTATAGGCATTCTTGTGCCCTAAGGGCGTCCTCTTTTAGCCAAGCAATTTGATTCTGTAATAAGTTTAATGCAATAGTCATTAGAGCTGCAGCAAACCCTAAATACTTTCTTGAATAACTCACAATTCAACGTCAGAAGTTGCTAATATTTTGCCCCTACCATCTACTAATCCCAACGCACTTTTTGGGTGGATTACTTGCAAGTTTTGATGGTTGGTTTTTCTGCTCTAACAATTTGTTTTCTATAGTCATAAGGCTGAATAGTATCTTTGCAATACCTTTTTCTTACAACCTTGTTTCAATGCTAAAGTCTCATGCTATTTTACTTGAGTTGTGCTAGTGTTTTCCTAGTTTCTCTCTTGCATTTTTTACGTGACTTTTAGCATATTATATAGTAGATTTATAGATTTCTTCTTGCTAATATATATATTTGTTGATTTCTGAAAATAGGAACAACAGGATTAACTTGCTTTTCCACCTAACATATATCTCATATAGTTGGATTTTCTTGTGTCTCGGGCAAGTACTACCATCAATTGTAGGTTCTTAAACTTCTTGGAAAAAATTAACTACTAACGAGACTCATTTCGAACCCTCTTTCCATATAGAAACTTGAACTATAGGGGAATCCATTCATAAGTATAATTTTCCATCTCATCTCCCCTAGGGTCATTCGAGACTGCCCCCTTGAGGAGATCACTTCACCTCTAAAGAGAAAAGTATACTTATATGAGGTGAAAGTGAGTAGGTTTTCACTTAGGTTTTTCCATCTTGTGGTTTGGATCGGGATTTTCCCAACCTACAACTTGTGTAATAAAAGTTACCAATCATATCAAGAAGAAGTACATAATTAATAAATAAAAATTGAAACATTATGCAAGAAGAGTATGTGGACTCATGGATTCATTCAATTCTTTCAATATCTCTTTCATTCCCCGAGACAAGAACAAAAAAGCTAATTCATTGGTAGTAGTTGCATCTCTTTTCAATTCAGATGATTCTTAGAGTCAAATTACTTTTCATGTGAAGAAATTTTTTTATCCTTCAATACCTAGTAATCAATAATATTTCCATTTTTTTGAAAATGATGAGCATATTGAAAATTTCCTCACCGATAATGACTCAATGTTATCAAATGATTCAGAACAAAGCCAAGATCCTCAAAAGGAAATTTTTGATCAAAATTTTTTACTCACTCCTAAGAACTATGTTAGTTTGGAATATCTTTTTACAAGAGATGATGAAACAAATATTTTGGATCCAAAAGAAGAACCATCTGTTAGGAAGGTTTGAGAGACACAAAAAATCAACATTGGTACTCATGATTATCCAAAGTATATAAATGTTGGTACTAGATACACCACTAAAGAAATTGATCAATATACTCGATTGTTCAAATAATTTTAGGACATGTTTTCTTGGAGTTCTCATGATTTAAAAGAATATAACAAATCCATATCCCAACATTTCATACCACTCAAAAAGGGATAAAAAAATTTCAATAAAAAATTGAGAATGATAAATATCAAGATAGATCCTTTAGTGAAGGCAGAGCTAGAAAAACCAAAAAAGGACAGTATTATTTTTTCTATCATACATTCAGAATGGCTCTCAAATCTTATGGTGGTAAGAAAGCAGAATGGTGAAATCCTCCTTTGTGTTGATTTTAAATATCTCAATTGAGCGAGCGTTAAATATAACTATCCACTCCACAATATGGAGATGTTGTTATAAAAGGCCATTGGTTCTGCACTAATTTCCATGTTGGTGTTGGAATACTAATAGGGGGGGTGACTTAGTATGAGAGATTTTACGACTATTAACCACAAATATAAATGTCAAAGTTATTAATAGTATATCATCAATGTATCATCAGTATATCATAAGCTTATAAACATGAGAAACATCACATCAACAACATCATATCAAGATACATAGTACACCAAAATTTACTTGGAAACCCAAATGGGAGAAAACCACACAATTCTTTCTTATATATCAAATATTACATTCATTGGAAGCACCAACTTCCCAATTCTCTAGCTACAACTAGAAGGAGGATACAACCCCCTATTTACAGGTTTCAACCTGAAGGAAGCTACAACTCCCTGAATTCTCTAGCTCCAACCAGAAGGAGGCTACAACCCCCTAATTATTAGGCTCCAACATGAAGGAAGCTCCAAATCCCTATGTTCTCCGACACCAAATAGAAGGAGGATACAACCCCCTTTCCTTACCCCATCCCGCCACCCTAAAATATAAATGTAGACCAACTATCACTACCACTATCACTACCTCTGTCATTTTCTTTGTCACTGCCACTGTCACTATCATTACCTCTGTCACATCAACCTACAACATGTCAACCTATCACTGTATCTGACTTGTCACTATCACTGCATCATCAACTTGCTATACCAAAACCTGTAGCATTCCATGCATCAACTGTGTACCAACAAATGTAGTACAACATGCATTAATCATGTATAATGATATATGTCAAATGTAGATACAAAAACATCAATCATGTACCATGTAATAGAGAATCATTCACATATAAAACTGGTACCATATACCATAACATCAATCATGTATAGACCTGTACCATATCATCAATGAAGTTCCTTAAAGAACCTAATCATGTACCTCATGCATATGCCACCATACATAAAGTATATACCTCAACCATAAGCACATAAGCATACCTATACCTCTGTAGCTGACCTGATACATAGTAGATATGAAATGCAATCTTATTTCTGACTTTAGGGACATGGTAGTAGCATTACCCCCAA
The DNA here is from genome assembly GCA_900067695.1 of Picea abies. Taxonomy (NCBI): domain Eukaryota; kingdom Viridiplantae; phylum Streptophyta; class Pinopsida; order Pinales; family Pinaceae; genus Picea; species Picea abies. The sequence goes on along the minus strand of CBVK0101571095.1, from coordinate 3,044 downwards.
ATCTCTCTTGTCTTCGTGGGACTAAGACATCCTGTCATGCAGGGCTTCGCGTGACGACCCCTATGCAACTCACAAGGATTCCTCATGGGACACTAGTGGTGTGACCCACAAGGGTCAACCAAGCCAGGGTTTCCTTAACAAACTTCACTCTCCTCTTCAACCATGAAACTCTTGCACTTCTCACTCGTCGCTTCCTTAGAATTCACTGTCACAAAATTTCCAAATAGATCGCTAGTTCACTAGAATATGTTTAATGAATGAATGAGTGAATGTACTTGTGAATAAATCCTTGATTTGTATTTATACTTTTACTGGGTAAACTCTTTCATTAAACTTAGGGGATTCTTAAATTTATTGTTACAACCACTTTACCCTTTCATTAAAGACTTGTATCCAACTAGGGGATTCTTGACCATTCTTTGGGGATTCTAACTTCACAAGGCCATAACTCCTCAACCATGAGGAACTAAGTGGCATACCACCTATCATTGGAAATGACATGATGAGGACTATCCATCCATGACTGAGTTACCTACATTTCCACCTTCCTTCATGACCTTTTTCCTTGATCAACTATGGGTTCCATAACCATACCTTTGGGGATACCAGTTACAAATGGAAGGAGGCTACGACCCCCTATTTATAGGTTTCAACCTGAAGGAAGCTACAACTCCCTGAATTATTTAGCTCCAACTGGAAGGAGGCTACAACCCCCTAATTCTTAGGCTACAACCTGAAGGAAGATCCAACTCCATGTGTTCTCCGACACCAACCAAAAGGAGGATACAATCCCCTTTCCTTTCCCCATCTTGCCACCCTAAAATAAAAATGTAGACCAATTGTCATTACCACTGTCACTATCACTGTCAATGCCACTGTCACTGCCTCTTTCACTACCATTGTCACTATCATTGCATCTATCACATCAACATGTAACATGTCAACTTGTCACTGTATCTGACTTGTCATTGTCGTTGGATCATCAACATGATATACCAAAACATGTACCATGCCATGCATCAACTGTGTACCAACAAATGTAGTATAACATGCATCAATCATGTAACAAATGTAGTATAACATGCATCAATCATGTATCATAATATATGCCAAATGTAGACACCAAAACATCAATCATGTACCATTTACTAGAGAATCAATCACATATAAAACTGGTACCATATACCATATCATAAATCATGTATAGACATGTACCATATCATCAATGAAGTTCCTCAAAGAACCCAATCATGTACCTCATGCATATGCCACCATACATTAAGTATATACCTCGACCATAAGCACATAAGCATACCTATACCTCTGTAGCTGACTTGATACATAGTAGATCTGACCTGTAATCTTACTTCTGACTTTAGGGACATGGTAATAGAATTACCCCCAAATATCTCTTTTCTTCGTGGGACTAAGACATCATGTCATGCAGGGCCTCGCGTGATGACCACTATGCAACCTGTGAGGATGCCTTGTAGGACACTAGTGGTCTGAACTGCTGGGGTCAACAAAACTAAGTTTTCCTCAGCAAACTTCACTCTCCTTTGCAACCATGAAACTCTCTCACTTCTCACTCATCATTGCCTCAAATTTCATTGTCAAAAACTTGCCAAATAGATCACTAGTTCACTAGAATATGTTTAATGAATGAATGAGTGAATGTACTTGTGACTAGTTCACTAGAATATGTTTAATGAATGAATGAGTGAATGTACTTGTGAATGACTCCTTGAGTTGTATTTATACTTTTCTTGGGTAAAATCTTTCATTAAACTTAGGGGTTTCTTAACTTTCTTGTTACAACCACTTTACCCTTTCATTAAATATGTGTATCCAACTAGGGGCTTCTTGATCATTCTTCGAGGATTCTAACTTCACAAGGCTGTAACTCCTCAACCATGAGGAACTATGTGGCATATTACCTATCACTGGAAATGACATAATGAGGACTATCCATCCATGACCGAGTTATCTGCATTTACACCATCCTTCATGACCTTTTTCCTTGACCAACTACGGGTTCCATAACCATACCTTTGGGGCTACCATATTTCTTCAAGGGTTGAAATCAATGACAACCAATATTTCAATAGTTGGATGGATTTTTAGGATATAATCAAGTTATTGTAGCTGATAAATATCAACCAAAAATGTGTTCATAACACCATGGGGAACATATGCTTATGTTAGAATTCCATTTGGATTAAATAATGCAAGTGCAACATTCCAAAGAGAGATTGACCATGCTTTCGAGGATCTAATTGGAAAAGTTATGGTAGACTATCGAGATGACCTGAAAGTTCATTAAAAACTAGGAGAAAAACATATCAAGCATCTCAAACAAGTTTTTAAAGGTGTAGACTTTAAATCCCAAAAAGTGCATATTTTCCATAAAAGAAGGAAATATCTTAGACCATATTGTGAGAAAAGAAGGAATATATATTGATCTAGAGAGAGTCAATGCAATAAATGACCTAAACCCTCCTACATCAAGAAAAGGAGTACAATCCTTCTTTGTAAAAATAAACTTTGTTCGAAGGTTTGTGCTAGATTATGCTACAATTGTCAAGCCAATAAATAAATTGTTGAAGAAAGATCAAAGATTTGAATGGACACCATATATTCAAAAATATTTCACACAAGTTAATCATGCAATCACTACTTCCCTTGTTCTTGTCATCCATGATGATCCAGGATCTTTTCATCAAAGTGACTTATAAATAATTGTATTAAATGGGAATAAATTAAAGTGCACCATAAAGAAGGAAAATTTTAATAATGAAGAGACATAAGCATCAAATCTGAACACAAAAATTTGATAACGAATTTCGTCCATGGTGGACTACGTCTCTGGGTCCTTCTCTCAAATGGGTAGGCCTTTTTATTAACTCAACAAAAGAATTTGGAAAAATATATAAGTATACCTCATTCTATAATTAGGATGCAGAAGCTCTTCTCAAATCAAAAAACATAAAACACCATTGAATTCGTGGCGTCGAATTACCCAAAAATGACTATCTCCATGCCTC
>CBVK0101571093.1:0-14051 GCA_900067695.1 Picea abies | reverse complement strand
CATCTCTGATACATTTCTGTTATATTATTGAACATCTGTGATATCTCTGTGCATTTCTTTATTATATCTTCGTTCTCATTTCGTGCCGAAAATAATCCGGATCATAACTGTTAGGTCGTCGTCTTTGTCTCTGCGAAATTTTCCATGGTGGATTTCTTACTCTGTTGTGTAAGTCTATTAAATAAATTTTATGGTTTATACTTTAGTTGCGATAGACTTTTGCTTCCAGTTTTTTCTTGGTTCGAAGGGCCTTACCCCTAGACTCGTTGTTCTATGGAACTTGATAATTGGAAGAACCTGTTCAGTTCATCTATGATATTCAAACTCATCTAGGAATCAAGTTTAAATAGAAATGGTGGTTTCGCATAGAGTCAATTTATTTACTAGCTTTACTCTATAATAATGTTTTCTTTATAAATATTGATATCTCTACTATCGGGTGAAAGACTAATGATGGGCCCTGCATATTTATTTGTGAGGGTACCCATCAACCTTTCGACTCCCAGTACATTCGGTGTAGTTCGATGCGATGGACAAAGATACCAGATTACTCAGTATACCCACGGTAAGTTGATATTTAAGTTATGTAACTACTTCTATTGTTTTTAAAAAATCTCTACACTGCATCCTAACTTGTGTTATTGTTTAATGTACAAGTATTATGGAAGTTGTTACCGTGGAGACGTCGAAATACCTTTTCCCAAAAAGGTATTCGAGTTCCAACCTTTACTGCCTTCGAGTTTGGCAGTGCATTCTAGGATTATTCTAAAAAAAATTGTAATATCATTCATGGGAGTTTGTTTTTATGCATCTTCATACTTTGTAATAACCTGGTTATTGTTTCCATACATTTATATAAAAACATTATTTCGGTTATGTTTCTCTTCATGGGTATTTCCCTTGTGGAATACACACTATCGTTGTATTTGTTTCCTTTCGAATATATGTTACTGGCTTTCATAAAATTTGTAATGGTTCCTCTCGATTCCGTGCATGAGGCATTCCGTTTAAGCTCTGCAACGAATTCCTCATGTATCCGTGCATGGTGCATTTGGTTTAAAATATACACGAATTCAGATTCATGTAGCTTTTTCTCATTACACATAATGTAATCTGTAAATTTTGCAACAATTTCTCCTATTCAGATTCATGCACAATGTAAAAATATTGTCTCTGTAATCTGTTTCCCTTTCCAGATAGATGCACAGGGTAAAGTGTGACCTCTGTAACTAATCCCTTCTCGGATATATGCATAATGTAATTGTAAATCCTATAACAATTTTCCCTTTCGGGTGCATGCATAAAGTAATATGTTGAAACTATTTTTTTTTTTCAGTTGCATGCATTGTATATGTTGAAACTTGGTTTCTCTTCCTTGCAAAACTCTTATATGAATAAACTATGTTTTATTGACTGGTTTATACCTATGACTTTAAATACCGGTATTATGACTATGTTCAAATATCTAGGATCCAAATAGCTATTGATTTATTTCACAATTTTCCTACTTAAACTAATGATATTCATTGATCCTTTTTGATAATGCAATTACTTTCTGTACAATTTATTTATGCCAATATTTCAAACATAGTAACGCACAATAAAAACATATTAAGATCAAACATATTCATAAGAATAAAACTTGGAACTTTGGGGAAACCGCACATTGAAGTCCTTGTTCCTCCCAACCTTAGAATAGAGTCTTTTCCACCTCTGTCACCCCCGAGATGAGTTCGGAATCCAAGGGGTTTCCTATGTGGCCTCTTGCAGAAATCTTAGCTCCAATGTTTTGAGTAATCTTTGTAGAATTTTTACTATGTCAAGTAGTTTCGTACATAGCTTTTCTCCAGCTAACCAATTCGTTTCCCTTAGGAATGGCATCCCATTCCCTTGTCATGACTTATTTTATATTTTCTAGGACTTGTGACACTTGTCTTGAGCCTCCTTCTCACTGGCCACCTGTCAGATTTAGTTGTACACCTATTCACAGATTCTCCTATAAATATGGAATGTGTCTTTTTGAAGTTAAGTTAACTCTACAACTTGTCTCGATCTGCTGCCACTTGGCCAACCCCTTTGGATTCTTAACTCCCTCTTTTAACAGATGCTTCAATGTGTGTCCATTTTTCCACATGTGTTTATTTCAAAAAGCCAATAAGGTCCTACAGTTCAATTTTGGTCACTCGACCAATTTGTCTTTTTGGAAAGATAATTAAAATTCCAACTTAAAAAACAATAATATAAATAATAATTAAAAATCCAAGTTGCGGGATATCACAGTATCCTTTCAATATATTGTAGATGTTCCTTCCTTAGGGCCTCCAGTTTAGCGTTATGTTCTTGACCTTTCTCATTGACCTGCTACATGAATCCATTTTCTATCTGAGTCTTTTGTTTCCTTAGTTGTCCTTCTAGAATCGATACATTTACTTTATAGGTATCTAATGTGGAAAAAATCTCATTGATAGTAATGGAATTTTCTCATGCAAAAGCACTCAAATCAAAAGCTATGACTACTACATTTTTTATGATATTTTTTTCCAAGGTTCCCCATAATCATCTAGTCTAATGCTCCTTTACTAGTAGTCTCTTCAACATTTTATCTCTTTAATGTGCTTTTAGAAATTCTCATGAGAGATTTTTTGAAAAAGTAATCCCCTAGGGATACTACATCATTATCAACATCAATTATTTGTGAAGATAAGTAAGAAAAACTAGTTGGTATTGTGTTAAGTGGAGTGCCAGGATTGATGGGGGAATTAAGCAATGTAATTCCATGTGTCGTGTTTGCACTAGATTCTTGACTTGGTGAAGGAATGGTCTTCACAGCTTGTTTATCCCTAGCTTCCTGCAATTTGTTTTTTTCTAGTCTTTCTTCTTCAACTACTTCTTCTTATGTCTTCATTTCTTCCTCTCTTTTCCTTTATTCTTTTTCCTTGTTCTTTGAGTCTTCCTCTGTATTTTTATTTCTCTCTTCTTCTTTCTTTTTCTTCTCTTCTTCAACCTTTTAGGCTTCTTTTTCCTCCTGTTGAATTTTTACCTTTATTTATTCCTCTACCTCCAAGGCCTTTTTTGTTATTTATTCTTCTTTAAGGGCTTGGGCTTTCTTTTTAGCTTCACCATGTTCTTTATCACCTAATAATAGTTTTTCTCTTTGGATACTAACAATCCTTCTCTTTTCCTCTTGATCATCTTGCAATTTTTCTTGTTCCTTATTTCCCTGAATGTTAGTCAATACCTCCTCATATGACATGGATACCTGGAAGATGATATCTAAATAATTATGATAATATTTTTAAGATGGGAACGATCCCACAAATTTGATAATTTCTTCTACAACACTCTTTGGGTCATGTGTCGAAGAAGATCCTATACACAAATTGATCTATTTGAGAGTTGTGGCTTCTTTACTTGCATGAGGAGCATTCAATAATGAAAAGATTCCCTCTTTGATGAGAAATTTTGGCCATGTTTTCTTTTCTTGTGCAAGTAAAAAGGAGGTGATTCATTTCTCAATGATCCGATAAGAAATATCTCTAACAATTATCCTATCATGGAAATACTTGGGAAGAAAATGTGGGAAAGAGGTGCACCCAAAGATCCTGATATACGTGTAATTTTTTTCCATATACCACTCCCCTATATCCTTGGGGTTTTGTACAACTTCCTTTGACAATACCGAGGGTGTTTGATTAAACATGAATTAGAAAAAGGGTGCCATGAAATTGTCACATATATCATAAAAATACTATTTAAAGTTACATTCCCATAATTCTAAACAAGATATATGTACATAGGGCATGTCAGGGTTCCAACTCCAACCCATTAAAGGAAAAAGAATTCATGAACAAACAACATTGATTAAGAAAGTAGACATGTGAAAACTTGGATTTTTGTTCCCTAGAGATTCTTTGACCATTTTAAGAATGTTGACAAATAAAATATGGGTCGAGTTGAGTACTTGACTCGCTTCAGCCACATGGTGTGATAATGGTACCCACTCAAGCTTGAAGTGAGTGCACCCCTCTTCACCATACAGTCTACAAATCATTGATTCTAGAAGAATATATGGTCCCTTGACATATTGGATCTAGTGCAGTTTGTTATCATTTTCTATGAATGGTTTATAATCACTCCACCATTCTTTAACCAACTCAAGAAAACTAGGTGTTTCATCTCTAAACATATCCAAAAATTTCTTCTTCATACATACTTATGGTTCTCGTAACTTTTACATTCGATGAATATAATATGGTCATGGATAAGTGACAAGATTTCCTACCTCACTCATTATGGAAGCAGTACTTGGCTCCACATGTGAGAAAACTCATCACATTGTGTCATTATACCGCATGTTATTAGGTCTGGTAGTGATGGAATACAACCCGCTCTTCTTGATGTTCTAATAGACTATGAGGTATTCCTCGTCCTTTTAGAAATCCTTGTTGATGAATATATAGTACATTTCATTCCAATATGGTTGTTATCCATGATTTTGGTCATCTAGATGGTGTATTAAAAATGGTGTACTCAGGCTCCCAACAAGAACTTTCTCCTGAGAAAAGTGCCATTTATCTCCTTCCAGAAAACACATTTTCAAAGAGAGTTTGCAGGCTGCTTATAGCCTACGGTGCGAGAATGACCCATTCTTGCAAGCCACCTTCAGCTAGGGTGCAAAATTCTCACACTGTGCTCCATACCTAGGGTGCAAACTTGTTCTCAAGCTTGGAAAAAGATGAAGTCTCGGAGGGTGACGTGGATGGTGCCACATGTAAATTAGAAAGGATTGTGCCACGTGTCATGATGACTTGGCAGCTATAGGCGAGAATCCGTAGGAAAATGAATGATACATGTTAGGTGACGATGGTTCCATGTGTCCAACGGAGATTGTGCCATGTGTCAAGGTGACTTAGGGTTCTTGAGATAGGACCCCGTGTTGAGTTATGTATGCCACGTGTCTCCCCAGGTGGCAGGTAGTGGAAGGGCCACGTGTCAAGATAGTTGGGAAACTAGTGTGTCCTTATGGGTGACATGTTTCACTAGTGGAATGGTTGATGAGATAGGAGTGGTCCTCGGGAGACCCAAAATCCTTTGTAGCATAGACTGGGAGCTGGATGGTTAGATCTGGACATGGTTAGATATCAGCCATTCGTCGAAGTTTTAAGGGTTGGCAAGGTTGTTTTTTGGCCAAGAATGTTGACGAGGATAAAGGAATTGGCAACACGATGATAGTTGTTGATCTGTTGTCCGACTTTTAGTGTTGGGGTGTTTGGGGCTCATTGGGAGTAAAACTCCAACGACGATGAAAATAGGTCAAGGGATTAGGCGCGTGAACTTAGTGTGCCCAGTGGTAGATGCCACATCGGATGGAACGAGTATCAAGACATAATGTGGCAGTAAGGTGGTCTTGGGCCAATGGAGGTCTGAGAACTTTGGAACCCATAAATTTTGATCCAGAGCTCGGTTTGGAGCATGGTGATAGTCATTGGAAAGCTCTTGACGAACAAAATACAACAGTGCCTTCGAGAAGAAGTATTGAGATAATTGAGATAAAATGAAATTTATTACCCCATCCCTTAAAAGGGTACTTAGGGGGTTGGGTTTCTTACAAAGGTATATACCTAGAAAAATTGTGTAGACATGTTTACAAAACTAATACCATTAGAGAAGTTGTTGTGGAGTATGGTTTCTCTTGGCTTGCAGAAAAAATGATGATTATTATCAAGGTGGAGATTGTTTGATAGTGACAACTCATCATGACGGTCACATTCCTTACTGTTCCTTTGACGCGGCTACGCTTTCCAAACGTTTGGTGCTTCATCTTCCTAGATTGGTTAAAATGATAAGCCTGCGAGGTGCTTTGCAGATGTATTTTTATAACCTTGTTTTTCTTTACTGTTTTAAGAGAGAAAGCAATAAAATATCACGCCCCCGTTTTTATTTCTCTGTTTGCCATTCGATCTGTTCTTTTTTCTTCCCATTAACTCTATGATTGCAGACCCTCTAACTTGCGGTGTGCAGACCCTCTAACTTGCTCTTTGCAGGCCCCTTTTATTTTCTCAAATTGCAGGCAATGTTTATCAACACCCTCGAGGCTGATTTATCAACTATTAGATTATAAACTTATAATTGTGTATTAATTAGAGACAAAAATCAAAAGTCACGTCTATATCAAATCACACTTTTACAGAGTCAGACATCTGAAACCATGTTTCGGTATAAATGTGTCCTGCAACTGTAAATCCACTAGATCCCATCTGGATTTTTTTGTTTTGTAAAGTGCCATTTTCTTTTGAGTCGTTGAAGCACTAAATTTATGTTGATCACGGGCTTGCATAGGATTTGAAGTTACAATCATAAAGTTTGAATATTTTCATTGATTGGAAATAATGTTGGCCATTCTCTTGGCTTTTGCCGGTTTTCTAAGAACCAGTCGCCTCGATTGCGGAGATTGGATTGAAGTACCTTGTGAAGAGCCGATGTTGATGTAAGTTCGATTTGATGTCTTATACGCTCGCAGAGCAGAATATTTTGCAGTTTCAGAGCAGAATATTTTGCAGTTTCAACAGTGAAGATCCATTCCAAAAGTTTGCAGAGAAAAAGAGAAGCACGCTAAAGAGAAAAGTGAATCTATTATGCAGCTGCCTTGACATTCCCGAGCATGCCAGATGTAAAGGTTATGACCATCATCGTCAACTGTCGATAAAATGGCAAGCAGAGAGGAAAAGAAAGAACAAAATCAGCATAAAAAGATGTAGAATCATTAAATAACTATTTTTTTCACTCAAGAAAATATGCACAGGAAACTCACCAATAATTCCCTCATTTGTCGATGTTAAATTGTAATCCGTGGACACAAGGTTTGAACTTGTGACCTTCCCTACCAAAAAAGCGTGCAGTTCTCACCAATTGTTTTATCCCATGACACTCATTTAAATTACTACTTATCATATAGCTTGAACTGAGTTTTGTTTTTTATTTTCTTATCGTGGAATGGACGAAAACATAAATTATAGTTGAGTGCCACATTACAACAACAGTGTTTTCCGTGGAAAGATATGCATCTTTCTGATACACACATGTTTTTCTTTAAATTTCTGAGGTGTTTATACAGATAGATCTTTCAAATTGGAAATTGTTGCACCTTTTTACCCTAGACATTCCAAATGGTGTTCACATTTCTCTTAGGATTAAGAAACTCATGAAAGAACTTTGTGTTCTCATTACCCTTTTCCAATCACGGGCTCTACTTTTGAGTCTTCAAGTAGCCTGTTTCTCATGCACCAATGCGTCTTCCTTTTTCTCTAAATCATGAATAACTGTCAGAATTGTGTTTTCATCATCCCCTACGTCCATCTCCAACATAATAGGTAAATAGTGTAAGTCACCTCTAGAGCTAACCCATGGCTTGTTTCTCATTTGATCATTCAACAAGCTTTTTGGTACTGAAAACTTGTCTAATATCTTGATAACGATGTCAACACCCACTCTCATTCCTCCAAGTGGGACTAATTTTTACTAGAATGACATAAAAAAAACATCCCTCTTATCTTCCAAATTCTTAAAAAAAAAAAACATGAGATAAGGAATCCACTTGTGTTGCATTTTTCCATCTTTCAACATTCCCAATGAAAGAATTAATGTCACTCTTAGCAATTAAATACCCATGATCATGTTATTTAGAATTAAATAACCCTTTTCAGAAAGGAACCCTATCTTCATAGGATCCATAGATATTCTTGAAACATCCCTCCCTAGCGATTATGAGAATAGTAACATACCATGACCTAAGTCAAAATATGAAATCTTGGTCTCCACTCTGAAATCAAACCATGAGATCTCCACTTTGAGTCAAACAAGATAAACTCCCATCCACTCAGAACCTTTCTTAAATCAAATCATGTCCTATCACCCTCCCCCATAGATTTCTAAATTAGCAGAATGTCTAGCTTTTGGGCTTTCACAAGCCTTTTTAGAGCTTTCTTTCTTAAAACATGATTGATACTGCTAGAATTCAAAGACAACATAATCATTGATAAACCACTTCACGGGGATGGTTTTTTCTAACAATGCATGCTATGGATAATTTCTTTCTTTCTTGAACTTCCAAGTTTTCCCTTTTTAGAGCCAAGGACAAGTTGAATCGCATGCATCAACTCCCTCTCTTTCTACCTTAGACATTAGACAAGGACAAACCACCTACCACACCCCCTTCATCGTTTAAGTCACATTTCCTAGGTCTAAGGGAATATCTAGGGAATAAAATGTATCACCAACTATAGACAAACATGGACAAAGTCATGGGGGATAAGTTTTCACAAGAGAGGGGGGTCCAAAGGGGGAAATTACACACACCTATTACAGCCAAGCCACCTTTCTCAATTATTTTTGTATGAACCTTCTATCTTTCATTTTTTAGTTTTTCATAGCCCAATTATTGAATACATGTGATGGGTTGATGGGAAAAATCACCTCATAGAGTTATTGAAAGCATGTGATTGATTATGATCAACTTTGGGAAATGTGAGAGTAAAAATGCATGGGAGAAAATGAAATTTGAATGGGGAGAGAAAGAATTTTTTTAGAGTTGGATAGAAGGGAGGAAAAGTGTGTGGAGTGATGGGAGATAACGGGAAGCCATAGTGGGGAGGTGAGAACAACTCTTGGATCTAGTAAATGGAAAAAGAAGCTAGTTGCTAGTCCTATAAGTGATATTTATGTAGAAAAAAATTTAGCCAAGTGAGCAAGTGTGTTGTTTCTATTAGGATTTGTGTTAAAACTGTAATTTATGGAGTCCCCAATAGAGAGATTTCCTTTCCAACCTATGTTGGAGACATGGAGGGAAGTGGGAGAGCTTGAGGGGCTATGTTGTACAAAAGGGGATCTCATTCCTTGGATTGTGTGGGTTGAGGGGAAAGAGATTTGTGGATTGGAATTGTTGTAGGAATTAGTTTGTTGTGGATTTTTATTGTGATGTGAGTGGGAAATAGACACTGGTAGGAGACATCCCTTCTTGTGGATTTGTAGGCCTAGCTTTGGGGTGACTTGTTTCTAAGAGACATGGAGTAGCAAGTCTACAATTGGGTGGAACGTCCTACGTGTACATCAAGTTCTATGAATATTTGCAAAAAGAAGTGCTCTTATTCATTATGTTTATTTCTCTTAAATGTTGAGTTTAATTTTTGTGCATTTTATTCTATGTTTTTGAGTATTTAGATGTTGTTGTGTGTACATAAGATGGTGTGCATTCACATTTTTAATTTGCCTGATTAGATGCATGTGAAATTTTATTATGGTGCACACATTTAGTTTAATGGGTATTATTTTAGATTTGTTGGGTTAGTAGTGGGTACACTACAATGAGGAAGAGAAACTGCCCTTCCCATCAAGTTCCTAGGAGATGACATTTTTGCAAGGTCTGTGAGGAACATGTTTTTGATACCCTCATTCATTGTTCATTTGTTATATTTTTGTGGACATAAATTCATGTTTTAATTGGGGTGATAAATCCTTGGGGGTTTCACTATGTGGAAAATGTTATGTTGATTGGATCCAAAATCCTACGTATAGGAATATAATGACGTTACCTACTATTCTACATTGGGGAGGTTTTGTAGCTAGGAAAAAGGGTTTCTTTGAAGGCGCTTCACTCCCCTAGAAATTTTTTCTTCCTAAGGTTTGTCAATACTCAAACAGTTCAAACATGTTAGTGATAGTAAGCCACCAAGAGTTGTGGTTAGTGAAGTCATTGATAAATTTGGTTCTTGGGCTTATTTTTATGGCATACCCAAGGGGAGCCAATGATTAGAGGAACTAGGGGGAGTTTATATTTATTGTACTCTTTTTTATACACATTTAAAGTGGGATTGTATAGGTCTACCAATAATAAAGTTGAATTCTTAGCCTTAAAGCTGGTTTCAAAGGTTGCTATAGATAACGGCATACACAAATTTCAAATCATGAGAACTCTATGTCCTCTGTGTCCTCCATTGAATGGATAAAATTCAAGAAAATGATTTTAGAAAATTTTCTTTTAACACACATCTTTGAGGAGATTATGAATATTAAAAATTAGATGGATTATGTTAATTTTATTCCTTTAGAAAAACATGATTAAAGATCTTCTATCAAAGTAGGGACTATAGTTGGCCTAAGTTATATGACATATATGGGAACAATAGGATGACATTCTTTTAGATCTTGAGCGATGGAGGCAAGCATGATCTCATAATTTATTTATTTTTGTGAATGCTCGAAAACCTTAATTACTATTTTTTTTTTTTAAATGATATGTCTAAATTTTTCAATCTTGTAAGAAGTGCTAGAATATTGTATTAAAGATGATTTAATAAAACCTAAAAAAAATTTTTAATATGATATCTAAAGTCTCAAGAACATAGACCTCTCTTTTTAGGATATGTTAAGTACTCTTGTTTTGAGATTAGTAGTAGTAACCTCTTATATGCAAGCCGTTTCTAGTTATGCTAATGTGATGGAGGATTACACGATAGAGATGCTTTTTGAGCTCATAATTAATGCTGATGGGCCTTTGAAAAATGTGATTGACTTATTATTAAGAACATTGCAATTTTTTAATTTTTTGGAAAAAACTAATCTTTTTGGAAAAAAACTATGGATAAGTTTGGATACACAATAAAATAAGCATTTAGTCACTATGAAAAGAATATTTTTATTTAAGTTAATCATATATTAATAATGTTGAAGTTTAATTTCTAATAAAAAGATTATTAAATTTGGAAAAAAAAAATAATAAAATATTAAATTTATCCATTTTTTAACTTACTTCAAACATGAACTTACATCTCACATATATTAAGCTTAACCAATAAAAAGAAAGTTCTTTTTAAAGTCCAATGTTGTATATTTGATTAGTTTATGTTTGTCTCTATTCTATCTTTTTATTATTATTGTCATTTAGTCATTTTGTGTATTTACTTACTATATTTTAGTTTAATGTTATTGATATTGAATGTATTTATATTTTAAACTTATGCAATATATATATTTTTTCATATAACACAATTTTTATTTTTATTGTAGATTTATTAAGTATAAATGTGGAAAAAGAAAGGGGAGTTATCTTTTCTCATGAGTTCATCGTCAATTTCATGAAGGAATTGAGTCCATCATAAATGCCATGAAGGAAATGCTTCAACTGCTCTAGTTAGACTCATTTTCATAACTAAATCTCTAGCTCAACATTTTTACATTGAAAAATGAAGTGGTGTCACTTGGAGAAGGCTCATTGGAAAAAATTGGCATAGGGGGATCTCTATGCCTCAAGAATTGATTCCTTGAGGCAATTTACACCTAATCTTGGAATTTTTAATTTTTTTTGGCTACCATGGTGTGGGTCGGGGGTAGGGGTGGGGATTTTCATTGAACATTATTTGTTATATTTTTTCATATCTCATTTATGAATCTACAATGACATTCAAACCCCCTCTATCATATTACCTTTCACACACATGCAAAGGATTCTAGCTTCCTTAACCCCCTCATCATTCCAGGTGCTTGTATTCTTCCCTCCATGAATGAGACCCAAGGTGTCCACCCTCCCCATCCTATACCTAGCACTTTCAAGGTGCCTATATTCTTCCCTCCATGAATGAGACCCAAGGTGTCCACGCTCCCCATCCTCTACCTAACACTTTCGATCATTGACACTACATACTAAAGCTTCCAATCATGTCTAGAAATCAACATTAGATATTTCAATATTAGGCAGAGATATCCATTGCTAAGTGATAATCCTATCTTAGAACTCCACTCTCATTAAGTTTAATTAATCATGTCTAGAAATCAACATTAAATATTTCAATATTAAGTAGAGATATCCATTGCTAAGTGATAATCCTATCTTAAAACTACACTCTCATTAAGTTTAATTTTCTCTACATGTTGTCCATTCACTCTTAACATGTTTCCCTTTCCTTATACTATATAGATAATCCTCCATTAATGTCATTGTTCTCCTCTTATATTATTGTGTGGAGCTATACCTCCACCTTTCCATTAATAACATGGATTTATAGTTTTTCAAATACAAGGTGGAAATATAACTTGGAGAGAACAATAACGCAACCCACCATAGTGAAAATGGAGTTGAAGATGTCTTCCTGTGGCAACCCAAACAAGAAATTTGCATTAATATGCTGATGTAGTCCACCCACTACCTATAATTGAACAACATATTCCGTTCATCGAATCTCAAGAGACTCAAGCTTACATGCAACATTTAAAGCAATCGAAGTTAGAGGTTTGATTCTCAATTTCTTTGATTAAAGAAAAAGAGGAAGAATTAGAAGTTATAGAAGAGATGGTAATGGATATGCTATCATTTGCTAATTTCTTCATGGAACTCTCGCCCCATTTTAATTTCTTCATGGCACTCTAGGCCTGCTTTCTTTGTGAAATTCTTAGGCCTACTTATAAAACATAACACTTAGGTTTTACCATCCAATCGAAATTTTTTTCATAGTGACCAAGATGAGTGTTCAACTTTGTTTGAATTGCAATTACGTGTTTACCCATGTTTGTTACTTCTAGAACACTTTACCAGTTAGTATGGTAGAAAAATGGGGCTGCGAAGGATATGGATAATACTTTTAATCCTATAACCTTTGAAATTCTAAACTCTCTTATAGAAATCCAAGATATTTCTACATATTACTAATTTCCATTCAATTCTTTTTATTACATATATAAAGAAAAAATAAATATAAACTTTTAAGTAGTTTTTTAAAAAGTAAAATTAAAATGATGAAAAGAATAAAATGGTAATGTTTAACTTAAATTAAACGATTTAGAGTGAAATTCATTCATTCTATTAAATACAAAATTTCAGTTTTTGAATTTTTATTCTTACTCAACTTTTACATTTATTGTCATTTTAATTTTTAATACATCTTAACTTTATTTTTTTATACATTTTAACTTTGAATTTATTATATGTCAAGAGGGATTAAATTCTTCAAAGTGCAAACCTTTCCTCTAGGTACAATTTTTTACTCAAGTTTTTTCAATCTACTTTTGCTCAAGTTTTTTCAATTTAAAAAAATATTTTCTCCCAGAGGAATTTGATCCCTCTTTGTACATAATAGACTTCGATTAGAAGAAGGATTGTGTGTGTGTCATATGTCAACTCTATGCGGATCATTAAAAAAATTTAACCATTAGAAATTTTAAAGAAAGTTGATATTGAAATATTTTACATAAGGTCGACATTGAAATATTTTATTTATGACCACATTAAATATTTTTTATTAATATTTATTAAATACCAAAATACCACATGTTAACTCCATGCCAAGCACTAAAGGAATTACACATCTCCCAATATTAATTGTACTACTAGTTGCTTTCTATAACCCAGTATGAGAGAGAAGTTTAAGTTAATGCATGTAATTTAAAACAAAATATCAAAGAAAAAATAAATATTTCAATGTCCATTGTATATATAGATAGAGAGACAGAAGATAAAAGGTGTCTTACTTTTTCCATAGGTGTTATTTTTCCCGTAGGTGCTTTCTACATCCTAATAGAGGGAGATGTTTGATTCCTCTAATGCATGACATGGAACTGACGTGTGACATTTAAAACAATATTAATAACAAAAAAAAATTTCAATATCCAACTTAATTAAAATACTTAAATATCACACAAACCAATTAAAATCTCTATAAACAATTAAGCATCATCCCTCACGAACTAAGATCTCTACATGCAATTAAAAGCTCCAATATGCGACATAAACCTTGGCACACGAAATGATGAGAGAGTTAAGAATACCACAACAACCCCATAGAAACCAGATATTGAGGGAGAGGTGTGGCAACAACCCTATCATAGCCTATTAGCACTCTCGTTGTCGCTCGAATTGTAGGTTAATGATTACCTAGTTCGAGAGATCCACGATGTCACGAGGATAGACTGAGACAGCCGCTCACGAAGATTCTAAGGGACACACAATAAGATGGGGTCCTTATTCCTTAGAGGCCCTTAGTCTCTCACAAGGTCTCTTGAATGGA
>CBVK0101571092.1:0-13981 GCA_900067695.1 Picea abies | reverse complement strand
TGATCATCATCTCGCCTTCAGTTACAATATTTTTATTTAAATTTGTAATCGCATTGGATTAATTTGTATAATCTAGTTTTTGTTTTTACCTTGCGTAATTGTGTGAGATCTTAATATCAAGAGATAAGCTCCTAGATGATTTTATAAATGCTAGAGGCGGATTCCTAATACTTTCACTGCCATTTTTAATGTAAATCTGAGCTTGAATGTATACATATATAAATGTTGACCACCATCATTGTTAATTTCAAATATGACCTTGAATGTCTACATACAAAAGAAAATGTTTGATGAATTCCCTTTAATTTTAACCTGAGTTTGTACTATCGGATCCAAAACACATTTTTTTCCAAATAAAAAATTTTCTCTAATGAGGTCGTTGCTAGCCAAAATTGATCTGAAACTGATATAAAATTCTTATGATCCTTACCCATGTTTTTGCTTACTCTCCAGTGAATTTTTACTCTTCCAGTGCACACTCCACCTCTGTGTTTTTGTTGAAGGATGCCAAGGCAATTTACCCATGGTTTTGTTCACCCTCCAGTGGAGTTTTACTTTGCACATTCCACCTCCATGTTTTTCATGTAAAAATGTGCTCATATTGTGGGGGAAACTAACAAGAGTTTTTACCCTCCTTACCTCTATGTTTTTGGTGTAAAAATGTGGTCAGACTGTAGGGGAAACTAGCAATATATTTTACCCCCCTTACCTCTGCATTTTTGGTGTAAAAACATTCTCATACTATGGGGGAAACTAGAAAGAGTTTTTACCCTCACCTCTATGTTTTTGGTGTAAAAATGTGCTCAGACAGTGGGGGAAACTAGAAAGAGTTTTTACCCTCCTTACCTCAGAGTTTTTGGTGTAAAATCATGCTCAGATTGTGGGGGAAACTAGTAACAGGTTTTACCCTCCTTGTCTCTATGGTTTGGTGTAAAAAATTGCTCAAACTACGGCTCCTTACCTCTATGTTTTTGGTGTAAAAATGTGCTCATACTGTGGGGGAAACAAGCATGCGGTTATACCATATTTATCTCTATGTTTTTATGTGTAAAATGTGCTAGCTTCTGGGGGAAACCAACATGAATTTTTACCATCTTCATATTTTCTTTTATTTTTTGGGTAAAACGTGCTAGCTTGTGGGGGAACCAACATGAATTTTTACCTTCTTTATCTTTGCGTGTTGCTCACTATTTTTTCCCAGAAATTTCTTTATTATCTCTACGTTGTTGGGGAATTTACCAACTCTGCATTTTCCTTCATGTCTCTAAGTTATTAAGTCCCCACCTTTTTCTTATTCCTACACTTTTTTTTCGACATTAGAAGATTCCCTGCACATTGGAGTGTCCTTTAGTTTCATTTGATTTTAGTTAGTAATATTCAAAGGAAGATATCTTCTTTTTAAATATGATCACATAGTTTTATAGGTATCATTTTCCTTCTGATATCTAGAAGTCTTCAAATGTAATATTTGTTGTTAAGTGTCATTTTATATCTCAATGTTAAAAATGTAAATTGTTATGGGTTTCCTTTGCAATTAGTAAATCAAACACATGCAATTCATGAAGCCTAGATTTCAAATTCCAATTTGATAATACTTGTATAATCTTTATACATAGACCTTCCATACAATAAGTTTATGCAGTAGAAATTCATTCATGTGAAGGTGTTCCTTTAGATAAGATCTGGCTTCATTCATAGTGATTTATTAATACGAGCATGGTTTTATTTCCTTTTACTCCTCTTGGTAGTTCTAAGCATAGGAATTGATAAAGTAATTATGATTGAAGGTCCTTTAGGGAGCACATTCCAACCAATTTAATGTGTGTAATTTGAAGACTCATGGAAGCTATATCCTTTACCCATTTAATAGCCAAATTTGATTCTATTATCAATGGTATTATAGTTGACATGGATTCCTTCATTTGTGGGTCCTTCTGTAATTATTTAATTAGAATTATAAGTGAACTCATAATTTCTCCTCAGTATTGTTATTAAGCCTCGATCTTTTGGTTTACAGATGGATAAGTAATATAATAAATGTTAACTTAATGTATGGTTGAGAGGATCCATCCTCGCACGGGTTCTGATAAATGAAAATTTAATATAATGAACATGATTGTTTAGATCTTAGACTTTTTGCGTGCAATGAAAAATTAATATAATGAGTGATTGTTTAGATATTAGACTTCTTGCGTGAAATGAACAATTATGTGATGAATGATTGACTTCATGTGATTAGATTTCCTTGTGCTATGAATAAAAAATTATGATTGCTCGTGCCTTGGATTTAATGTGATGTGTGATGGTTATGTGATTAGTTAGAATACTTGTGCGCCATGAATTAGATGTGATGTATGATGATAAGTTGATGATGACCCTTATGCTTGAATAATTGATGTTTAGGTTGTTGGAATGATCTAGTTGATTGCGGATGATTGCGCTAGTGGGATTTAGACACCTCTTTGTTCCTCAGAACAATCGCTAGCCCTAAGATCTTAAATGGTCAAAATCAATTGGATCTTGGGCTTGAGCATTGCTCATATGTCCTGGAGGTCCTAACCTTGCAGGGTAGGTTGGGTGGGTAGTATCTTTATGTCTTCTTGATGTTATCTTGATGTTATCATTATATTATCCCATGTTATCCTTATGTTATCTGATGACTATCTTTATGTGATGAGTTGAGCGATTAAAAGTATTGATGATTCCAGTTTATCGTGGTGAGTTGATCTTGTGTCGCCATTCATGATGCTTGTTGATTATATGTCATTATTTAAATATGATGATGTGTGATTTTATGTTGTTACTAAATATGTTGATGCATCAGTTGCAACGTTATTTGATTATGACGATGAGATGCTTGTAATTCCTTTAATTATGATGTTGTTGATTGTGCGTAATGTTGTTAATTATACATCGTTGAATTATGTGTTGACGCTAAGTAATGTTGTTAATTATACATCGTTGAATTATGTGTTGACGCTAAGTTTCCCTAGCTGCTTAAAAAATTTTTTACCCATTGTGCTTCTCTTTTTATTAGACGTAATGCAGGGTCGTTACACACTAGCTAAAGTTTATGATGACTGATGAGCAAAGATAAGTCCCCATTCTATCTTCCCATTGATGTTTTAATTTATTATGAATACAAAATCTATTGCATAAATTTAAAATATAAATATATTGAATAACATTAAGTAAATACACAAAATTAAATATTTATCAACTACATAAATAGATTTAAAAGCATAAAAACAATCATTCAAAGCTATAAAATTAAAATTTTATTTCTAACAGCATAAAAACAATCATATGAAAAATCAAAGCTATAAAATGTTATTTCAAACCTTAAATTGATAATAAAAAAATTAAAATAATTTTCATTTTATATTTGTTTAAACTTAATATTTCTCTTGACATAACGCATGTCTCCATTCATATTATGAATTATAATTTTTCAACAACTATACCAACTTCTAATAGGATTATTGCTTACAGGACCTTTGGCAATGGGTAATATATCAGTTGCAGATTCAGTGCATGCAATGAGTACCTCAGCAAAGTCAACGAACATTAATGGTTGACTTTGTTCCATGTCAATGGGATGAAATCTGCCATCAAATTAAGTTTAAGTTTGACTAAGACCATCCTGATGTCTATTGCAGATTCTCTATATTTAATGAAGGAAACAAAGTAAAGTCAATAGTTTACTTTGCTCACTCTTAGCAAGTTCTAAGCTGTTATGTTTAGAGGGAAACATTTCATTCAGAGCAACTAAATGCTCATCTTCTTTCGTAATGCTTATTTTAATTGCAGATTCAGTGCATTCAATGACTAATGGGCAAAGTTAATCAAAGTTAATGGTCGACTTTGCTCGATATCCATTGAATGAAATCTGTGATAAAATTAAGTTTAGGTTCGATCACTACCATCATTATGTCTATTCCAGATTTAGTGTCTATTGCAGATTCCTTGTATTCAATGTACATCCAATGAGAAGGAAAATTGCAGATTCAGTGTAATCAATGTGCATCCAATGAGAAGGAAACAAAGTCAACTAAAGTCAATAGTTTACTTTCCTCACTCTCAGCAAGTTCTAAGCTGTTATGTTAAGATGGAAACATTTCGTTCATAGCAACCAAATGCTCATCTTCTTCCATAATCCTTATATCAATTGCAGATTCATTGCATCCAATGAGTAATGAGCAAAGTTAATCAAAGTTAATGGTCGACTTTGCTCGATATCTATTAGATGAAATCTGTTATAAAATTAAGTTTAGGTTTGATCACGACCATCATTATGTATATTGCAGATTCCTTGTATTCAATGTACATCCAATTAGATGAAATCTGTGATAAAATTAAGTTTAGGTTTGATCACGACCATCATTATGTATATTGCAGATTCCTTGTATTCAATGTACATCCAATGAGAAGGAAAATTGCAGATTCAGTGTATTGAAACAAAGTCAACCAAAGTCAATAGTTTACTTTGCTCACTCTCAGCAAGTTCTAAGCTGTTATGTTTTTAACATTTTGTTCATTGCAACGAAATGTTCATCTTCTTCGGTAATCCTTATATCAATTGCAGATTCAGTGCATCCAATGAGTAATGAGCAAAGTTAATGGTCGACTTTGATCTATATCTACTGGATGAAATTGGATAAAATGTGTGATAAATTAAATTGAGCAAAGTTAATAAAAGTTAATGGTCGACTTTGCTCCATATCTATCTATTGGATGAAATTGGATAAAATGTGTGATAAATTAAGTTTAGGTTTGATCACGACCATCCTTATGTCTATTACAGATTCCGTGTATTCCATGTGCATCCAATGAGAAAATCCTTATGTCTATTACAGATTCCGTGTACTCCATGTGCATCCAATGAGAAAATCCTTATGTCTATTACAGATTCCGTGTATTCCATGTGCATCCAATGAGAAAATTTTTTGCAGATTCCGTGTATTCAATGTGCATCCATCGACTTTCACAATTCCTTCTTTGTCTACCAGAATTATTGGAAATGTTTGCAAAAGAGTAGGGCATGGCCCCAGCCCAAGGGCTACCGCTAGACCCAGGTCCCGTGGCCTAAGGAAACAAAGTCAACAAAAGTCAGTAGTTTACTTTGCTCACTCTCAGCAAGTTCTAAGCTGTTATGCTTAGATGGAAACATTTCGTTCATGGTAACTAAATGCTCATCTTCTTCCGTATCCAGTCTTGTCTACATGTATAAACACCTCAGAATTAAAAAAAATAAAATAAAACCCTATGTTTCCACGGAAAACACTGTTGTTGCAATGTGGGACTCACCTATAACTTCTGTCTTTGTCCATTCCATGATAATAAAATAAATGCAAAACTCAGTACAAGCTATATGATAAGTAATGATTGAATGATTCTACGTCTTTTCATCACGATTTTGTTGTTTGTTTTCATCTCTGCCTGCCATGTTATCAACAGTTGCGGCTGATAGTCATAACCTTCCCGTCCTGTCCTACCGGCGAATAGGATCGCCGCCGCAACAATATATTAAGTATTCTCTTTATTGTGTGTCGCTTTATCTCTGCAAACTTCTGGAATGGATCTTCCCAATTGCGACAACAAAATCTTCCGCTCTGCGACTGCATAAGACATCAAATCGAGTTTGCATTATCATTGGCGACTGACACAGTACTTCAATCCAATCTACGCAACCGAGCTCACTGCGCCGTAAAGGAAACAGCAAAATTCTAGTACCGCTCGACTTATTTCTATGGAATGGCCACCATTATTTCCAATCAATGGAAATATTGGAACCTCAGTTATGAATGGATGTCATTCAAGACCTATACAAGTCCGTGACTAACAGAAACTTAGTGCCTCAATGACCAGTGAAGAAAATGGCACGTTACAAAACGAAAAATATACTTAAATGTCACTTCACCCAATAAAAAAACTCTAAATGAATTACTGTTTTTTAGGTCAGAAGTTCAACTTTCATAATTGTGGTTTACAATTTCTGGATTTACATTCACAACAAAAACTTTGAGAAACTTAGTGCCTCAATGACCAAGAAAAGAAATGACACCACATTTTCTGGAGTTACATTCACAACAAAAACTTTAAGAAACTTAGTGCCTCAATGACCAAGAAAAAAAATGACAAGTTACAAAAGGAAAAATATACTAAAATGTCACTTCACTCAAAAGGAAAAAAAAAAAAAAAAAACTAAATAAATTACTGTTTTTTAGATCAGAAGGTCAACTTCCATATTCCATAATTGCTTTGGTTTACATCTTCTGGGTTTACATTCACAACAAAAGCTTTAAGAAACTTAGTGCCTCAAAAGCTTTAAGAAACTTAGTGCCTCAACGACCAGAAAAGAAAATGGCACATTACAAAGAGAAAAATATACTAAACTATCACTTCACCCCCCAAAAAACAAAAAACTCTAAATGAATTACTATTTTTTTAGGTCAAAAGTTCAACTTCCATAATTGCTTTGGTTTACATTTTCTGGGTTTACATTCACAACAAAAATTTTAAGAAACTTAGTGCACGACCAGAGAAGAAAATGGCATGTTACAAAACCAAAAATATACTAAAATGTCACTTCACCAAAAAAAAAAAAAAAACCTCTAAATGATTTGCCTCAATGACCAAGAAAAAAAATGACAAGTTACAAAAGGAAAAATATACTAAAATGTCACTTCACTCAAAAGGAAAAAAAAAAAAAAAAAACTCTAAATGATTTACTGTTTTTTAGATCAGAAGTTCAACTTCCATAATTGCTTTGGTTTACATCTTCTGGGTTTACATTCACAACAAAAACTTTAAATGAATTACGTGTTCTTGTAGGAGGGTCTTCATTTATCCATTTAATGTATTTGATATCTAAACAAAGAAATAAGAAATCTAAAGTTCTTGTCTAACTGTTCTAGGAAATGGCTTATTTAGCTCTAGAGATATAAATTTGTATGAAAAGACTATTTTTTGTTGTTTAAAATCCATTCATGAATGTATAAATGGGCATGTTGAAAAACCCTTGAGACACTTGGATTATACAAAAATAATCACTCAAATTTCAGAATCTAACAATTTCCAGCCAAATTTCTAATAAATTTTGAACAAAAATATCACCAAATTTTTTTTTAGTAAAATAAAATTGTTACCCCATACACAAAAATTCTCATATAAGCTTCCTATCCCATAAAACAAATATTTTTTTCATATATCAATTTGATATCATAGATTATCTATTTAGTTTTTTATTCAATTTTATAAAAATAATACAAATTTTGATATATAATATTTAAGTTTTATTTTTTTAAATAATTTTTATAATTTATTTACATTTAAGTTTTAATTTTTTTAATAATTAGTATATTTGATTTACAAATTGTTTTTCTCGTAGAATATGAATTGAGAAATTAAAGAAATGAGTTTCAAATAAAATCCAAAACTCCATATAATTGTCTAAGATTTGTTTTTGGACATAAAGAAATAAGCTCAAGGTCCAAGACTTATAGACCTTTTTAGGGAAATCTATCTCTTATAGTGGTTTTTTTTAAATAAGAATATGATAGGTTTTGTCACTTTCTACACAAAAATTAATGAAATGATAAATTCCAAGATTTCCTATATAACATTCAAAACACTTAGTTAGTCAAACTAAGCTATAAAGCATAATGTATAATATTGTGATAAACATATACTATAAGAGTTCATAAAATATGATATTATTTTTTTCCTTAAAACAAGATAAAGTCTAGTATATTGGATTAGCTTCTAGTCTAGTATATTGGATTAGTCTATAATCGTACAATCTTATGATTGAATTTGTAGAAAGGTTATCTTTTATAGATAAAATGTCGGTCACCTAAAATAATTGGTAGTGATGTATAAGGAAAATTTGAGTCATTGACTTGTTTCCTTATGTTCCAAAAAGACAAGCTCTTAATCAACTATAAATAATTTTAGGTCATATTCTATAATCAAAAAAATCATTTCAACCTATATAATATCTACTTAAAAAATAAATTATAACAATAAATTATATATTTTTAAATAACATATAACCTTACTCATATAAATGAAATAAAATATTTATTTTTATTATAATTTAATTTGTTTAAAAAATCATATAATATTATAATCATATAGTATAAAAGGGATTAACCAATATAATCCATAATTCATATTATAGCAATAATTATTTTAATATAAAACCATGTTTATATTACAATAAAATTATGAGTAATTATTAAATCAAATTTGTGAGTAACTTAAGCTCATAGCTTACTCACTAACTCGATCATATTTATATATTTTGACATTTATAAATAACTTTATAAACACGAAGTTAGACAATGCTTAACAGTGAAATTAAATCAAAATCGTAAGTAGGTAAAGCTCATAAACATAGATATAGAATATTCCTATTGATTTGATATTTTACCTCTCCTTTAGCGTGAGTTATTAAATTATGATATGTATATGTATGGGGTCATGATAAAGGTGAGTATGTTAGATAATTATAAAACTGTAGTTCATAATGTTTTAAGAGTGAGTTTGATGAGAATGGATATTATGTCTTGTTGATTTGACCATTTTTTCCTATAACATAAAATGTTAAAAAAATTATAATTATGATAATAATAATTACAATGTTTCCAAGTGAAGGTAGATGATGATGGATATTGAGTCTTATCAAGTGAAGGTATGTTTCCAAGTGAAAGTAGATGATGATGATGGATATTTGATGATGGATATTGAGTCTTATCAAGTGAAGGTAGATGATGATGGATATTGAGTCTTATCCTTGATTTGAAATTTTTTTGATTTTTTAAGAGTAAGTATCTAACCTTATTAATAATTTGAAAGGAGTGAAAAATCTTGTGAGATAAATAAGTTAATAATAGTATAGAATTAAAAAAGTGATAATTATATTTGAAATGAGGCATTTATTATGTTCATTTCCATTTTGATCAATAAATAATAAATACTAAAAGTTTATTATCTATATTTACAATTTTGGTTTTTCAATTTTTTTTAAGGTATTTTAATTAAAAACTTTTAAACCCAATATCAATTGTTTATGTTCATTTTATCTTTTTCACTTTTAAGATTGAAGGTAACTAAGGGCTTACCAACTAATAATGCATTTTTACTATCAAGGATTTCTTGATTTCTTGGTTTAAAGTACAAGGTATGTTAATCCAAGAATTTCGAATCCAAGAATTCTAAATTGAATATAGACAATGTTTCATGTTTACTGTTTTCTTCAAAATCCTAAAATTGAACATAACTAAGGATCCACCAACTACTAATGCATTATAGGAATATGGATTTCTTTTGGTGATTTCGTGATAATTGATCATGATGGATTTCACTCATATTCTATTATGTGAAGTATGATTACTTTAACTACTATTACAATTGTTCAATGCTAAATGATTGTTACAATGATAATTATGTATTAGATTATTACTTTACTTTGTTCATTATGTGGATGTGGACGACTCATATTGGTGGGAATATTCATAAATTTGATCGCTTTCCATCTTGCAATTTATGTGATGGATCTAATACGAGTGGTTGCATTGAACCTTTAAATTAGCCTACATGACCATCCATGGTTCGTAAGTGAGCATTGTGAAAACAATGCAAAAAAAAAAGATTCATATTAAGTACTAAGAACAATTTTCTAAGTGTTTTCCCCTACAATTTATATGACACATTCACTTTGATAGCTTTTAATAGTTTGCAATTTCTTAGGCTTATGATCTTAAAGTTAAAAATATTGTTTCATATGTTGGGTTGCTCAATGCGTCATTCTAAGTATCAACATTGGACCTGTTTCACTCATCATATGATATGCAAAGAATTGTTGACATATACTTTAAGAAAATGATGTTTCGACCTTGGAGAAATGATAGAATTTGTTAGATGGATTGGTGACTTGGAGACTTGATGTGATACATAATGATCTCCATTTCGTTCTCTTTGATATATTGTGAAACAATACTTGCATATGGATCAATCGGTAATCAGATTTCTATAATACCATTACCAATAAAATTAAGGCACCATCCCTCAACATAACATGACATTGGTCTTCCTTGATCATATTCACCCTTTGAGATATAATGTGAATCATTGCCTCGGTTTCATTCTTATTTGATTGACCTTCCTCCTTTGTCACTTGCATTCCCTATTTTGTATTTGAAACACTATGAGCACCCTAATTCCTTCCATACGTAAAATTGAGGTGGACAATGGTGTTTTTCCCTCATAACATATTTGAAGAGGCCATAAAAGTCACTCAACCTAACATAGAAGGAACATGGCCTTGAAGTTGTTATTTGGTGAGAAATAGAGCATGCATCTAGATTTTTTTTATTGTTTCTTTCTCCTCTTGATTTTAAGGTAGGCTTGATCCTTCCTCTTCTATATGAAGTTTTCTTTGTCAACATGCACATGTTTTTCTATTTTTAAGTTTCACTTATCAAGGTTTATGATTTTTCTTTCTTTATGGATTCGCTCATGCTCTGAGTTCCCACTCATTTCTCTTGTTATTCCCTTTCCATCACTCCTCTGTTCAAAAGTAACCCCAAAATCATTTGGCCATTTTATGAGTTATCAATCTCTTGCATTGGGTTGTTATTTTCCATTTTTTTAATGGTACTAGTTTCTTTGTTTACAAATCCATTTGGACCATATTTGATTCCTAGGGTTTGCATTATATATATACCCTTGCTCATATGATCATCATTTTGATTCTAGAATTATGAATCCCCAAGAACAAACCAAGCTTCCATACTTATGCTATAGTGGTTTGAAGTGAGGTGGCAACTTGTGTACAACTATTTTTTTCCTTCACCCCTCCTCTATTAAAAAATAACCCTAAAATCATTTGGGCATTTTCTAAGTTATCAATCTCTTCCATTGAGTTGTTATTTTTCAAATTAAATATTTTAATGGTACTAGTTTGTTTGTGTGTGGTGTAGATTTGAGTCCCTCAACTAGACAAACCCTAGCTAAGAAGTGAAGCACACAACTTGAACGAATAATGTAAATATCAAGAATAACAAAAGATATGAAAATCCTCAAGGAAAAATGGCTTAGTTTATTATTCTAGACAACTAGCATTAATATAGGAATACAATGGATACACTCAAGATGCACACTACCAAATGACTAAGAAATTGAATAAAAACAACTCTGGTTCATAACCTAAAGGATGGAAAGATGTAACAACATGTTAAACATTTATAACTATTGACTAGAAAACATGGAAATGAAGAACATTGCCCTTAAGGTATGGGCGTTGTTGAGTTCTTGTGAGATTAGTTGGGATCTTCTTGGTTCATGGGCCCATCCTCCTTGGGAAGGTCACCCTTTCCATCTACATCAGTTCCTTATAATTTAGTTTGAAAGCATTCTCACTTTCCTTTGGATTTAAGAATGAGACCTAAAAAGAGAAATATGTTGCCTACAAGTGGTGGATATGACTCTAGCTTCTCAAGATGTGATGTGAAGTACATAATATGATGGATATGGACTATTATGAAGCTATATGAGGTTTGAAGAGGTGTTTCTTGAAACACAAGAATGAACTAGTTGATGTTGATAGAAAATAGAGAGATGGTGATATTTTCATCACTAGAATCTAATGTATATACTTGTATCTTAAACATAAACAATGTTAATTTCACACTCCATATGAGTCGAGATCAATAGAGTGGTAATGCTAAAAGTTCCCATGAATGGGAGAGAGTCATTGATTGTGGAATGAGGGCTTTGAATGGTAGAGTAATAGTTGGATGAGGAAGGATTAGAAAATAATGGAAGTCAATGTGACACTACAAGGAGGATAGGCCCATGATGTGGTATATACAAGAGGGAAAAAATAATGTGTTGCTAATGGATTGAAAATATCTGGCCATAAGTAGATTTAATGTTATATAAGGTTATGTTTCATGTCTAAGAACACTAGTCATCCAACTGAATGAGTGATGCCCTATATATCTCCACATATATTTCTACTAGAGGCATATATTAAGCATCATAATGAGATGGTTAGGTTTATATTGGGTGAGAGAGATATCTCTAAATAGTGAGTGAAGGGCTTGATTCATGGTGAAATTGTTGAATGCATATAGTGTTTCCATTATATGTTTCCTACATATAATGCCCCCAAGGTGAGTGTATTTCCTAGAGAGGGCCTTCCTATAAAAGGATAATTCTAGCAGTTTTGCGTGTCTTGTTTTCATCTAGAAGTAATGGACAACTTTGTATCTATCATGAGATTGAGAATGTGCCTCCAAGTGAAGGGTGTTATTGTTTCCATGATTACCTGGGATTCAAATTCATGTTGGACATCCCTATAAAGGTGTAATTGATGCTTAAAATAAGCTGGAAAAATTCTTCTAAATGTGGATGAGGTATGATTTCAGTGTCACCTTTAATATGTGGATGTGTACTAACAAAGAGGGCATCTTGTAGAGTAGTTATCTATTCATTTCTAGAATCATAATAGATGGCTTGGTACTATGTTGAGATTCCAAAATAATGCATTTTTATTTCTATGAAAGACAGTCCGTGTTGGGGGAATAGATTATATGCTAGTTGGAATAGCCAATATATTGACTCAGATAGGGATCCAAGTCACTGGAAGAATTACATCTTCCTACAATAAGTGATTTTATTTATGGAGTGGTGTGTCATTGTGCTAGACCATGATGTAGCTCTACTGGATATTTGGTTGTCAATATTTGATTTTTGCCCATTTAAAGTAGTGTGATAAGGGAATGGAATGGTTGTAGTGGGATGCATAAAAGAGACTGAAGACAAGTAATTAAGGAATTTATGTGAGAGATAGTATTTACAGTTGTTGTAGACACTAGTAATAGTAGGAGTAGTTAATTAATATGATTTATTGTCTTTATATATATATATATATATATATATATATATATATATATATATATATATATATATATTACAGTGATTTTCCAGAAATGTGTATACATGTTCATATTTTTTTATCTAATAGAAATTATGTTGCATGCACACTTTCTTGCAAAAATATATATATATATATATATATATATATATATATATTACAGTGAACACCATAGAGATCCTTGCATTGATGTTGGTATGGGAGGCATAGGATCGAATTAAAACAATGAAGTGGAGAAGCATTGGAATTGATGATGTCTTGGAAGGGGCCAATGAAAAACATTATTGCATAGCCCTTATTAATTAGAAGACGAGGACCATGTTGTTGTACCTAGTTGAGAGGATAGGGAGGGGGATGGGGAGTCATGGTAAGTTGTAGACATTGCATGAGGTCATAATATATGAGTCTCTTTTGGCTACCATTGTTGAGTATAATAACGACTAGTTGGTTTTTAATTTGGCAATTATAATTATCAGTGAAAAGGAAGATGGAAGATTAAATGGCATTAT
Source organism: Picea abies (assembly GCA_900067695.1). Classification (NCBI taxonomy): domain Eukaryota; kingdom Viridiplantae; phylum Streptophyta; class Pinopsida; order Pinales; family Pinaceae; genus Picea; species Picea abies. The sequence goes on along the minus strand of CBVK0101571092.1, from coordinate 529 downwards.
ATTAAGCTAGGATTAAGAGAGATGGCTCTGTTGTGATAGGGTTTGGTAAGGTAAAAAATTGAGAGATGGCTCTGTTGTGATAGGGTTTGGTAAGGTAAAAAATTATGGATGTGACGGAGGGGAGGTATCTGTGGAGGAGTCTTTAGATTCATAATCGAATGAATTAACAAATAATTATTTGGATGAAAAATGACATCTTAAGACATGGAAATCTAGTATTGAATGTGTGTGGGTTTGATGGAAATAAGGCCATTGGTTTGGGCTAGATGATGAAGGGATAGAAAATTTAGGATCTTGTGGTCAAGTGGGAGAAGGCCTCAAGCAAGTACGAGGGTTCGAAGGATTAAAGCTAACAGTAGGGTCATGGTTCTGAGAGGGATGAAAACTAGGGTTCCTCTATAGTTTTTTATCAATATCCAAGGCATAGATTGTAATGATCCCAAGCCAAATTCTTTCTTGGAATCACTAACTGCTACTACTTTATTGAGTTATTAAGTACATACAAGATTCATCAACACATGGAGATCAC
>CBVK0101571074.1:5642-23000 GCA_900067695.1 Picea abies | reverse complement strand
AAAGAACTCATATGTATAAGGGAGAAAGCAAACTACTCTAGTATGAAATGCAACGGTATATACAATGAATGCAAAATGCCTACCTACTTACCTGTACTTACCTATTGGCTGGATGTCAGATGTATTCAAATGACTATTGAAACCAATCCATAGGTTAAGAACAACAATAACATGAGTTAGAAAATGTATCATATCAATGGAAATTGTAAGGTCTATCTCATGGAGGTGGGTGGGAGGGAAAAAGTGATGCCAAGAGATACTCTCGGGAGAGTGCTCAATCCATATCAAAAATGGATTGTGAAAATTCAAAGGTTCAAAAGACCAACTTGGGGAATATGAATGTTGGCTACCTTTGACGTCTTCACAACTTGAGGCCTGAGAAGGGATTAGCAAAAACTAAAAGGATGATTGACAAATTCTCAAGTGAAAGTTGAAACACTGATATGACAGAATTAAACTTGTAGTATTCAACCAACCCTTGGAATCTAGGGTTTCCCCCATAGGAAACTCAACACATCTCTTGAATACACCTCTAGAGTCACATCAAAGTAGAGTAATGGGAGGTGGTTGGAGAAGGTTGTCACAAGAATCCTTCTTGAAGCAAACAATGCCCTCACTCCTATCAAGACCTGAGAATAACAGTGGTTAATAATATTCTTAATGGAAAGAATCCAAATACTCAGAGGAGTATTCATCAAAACCCTCAAGGTAAGTCCAAAAATTGTCAGGAAAACATGGTACTAGGTCATCCTTGGGTGTTTGAAAAGTATGGGTAAAAAACTCATCTCCTTCTTGCCACTGGTCAAGAGTAACTTGTTGTGATAATTTTAAAGGAAACACTTGGAAATGACTCTCAATGCAATATATGGTATCCATGTCATAACCAATTGCATCCCACCTACATCTGACAACATGTATGAACTCATCAATGTTATCAACCATGTCACTATCTGTATCATAACATGCAGGTTTTGAAGCATTCAAGGAGTCATTTATCTCCTCCTTATTTACCCCATCATAAAGTAGAGTATGATCAAAATCTTGGGGGGGAGGGTAACTTATTGTTTCTTCTAGTGCAGGGGCTTTCATGACTTGGGTGTCTTCAACATGTGTTATTGTTTCATCCTCATGAGATTCCCTTTCAAATTTAATTGTATAGTAAGGAAAATCCACTTCATTCAAGGTTTCCATTTCTCCTTTATTTTCTGAATCATGGGACAAGGTGTTATCGAAATCCTGAAAAGGAAAGCAACTAACCTCATTGTCCTTTTATTGTGTAGGAGTAAATGGTCCATGGATAGATTCATCAGAGGGAGGAGTGTAGGTTGATACTTAATCATTTTGTTTAGGTTCCATCTCCTCAACCATGTCTTCATTCTAGTGGTTAAAAGCTAGTTCCCTTATTTCTTGTGAATCAATAGTAAATGCTTCAAGCAAAACTGGTTTTTTCAAACTGAGAGTGTCTGAGGTATCTTCATTGGTTTTGGTTCATAGAGAGGAAGAGTGTTTTTCTTTGGAAAAGGAGAGATTTACCTCGATTCGCATGGCCATGTTGTGATCTTCTGCGAGTGTTTTTGGACCCTTTTTTATTTAGGAGGAAGCTCAAATTCCCTAGAAGTGCATTGGTATAGAGATACACAAGGTACTTGTCTTTAGGACAATAGATTTTAGGAATCTGGTATAGCAACATTTGAAACCTAACCCCGAAAGCTCTGACAGTCTCATCCTCAGTTTGTCTTATGTACTCGAGCCCTTTAAGTAATAATTGGATATCTTCCAATTTCATGACCCAACTCATGAGAAAGGTCTCTTCTAACTGGTCCATAGATGTGATGCTATTGGTTGGAAGATTATCATACCATATTCTAGCATTTCCATGTAGCGTGGAAGACAAGAGTTTCATTACCAAGTCTTCAACATCATCACTGACAGGGGGGAGTTGAAAGAAAGCCCAAAAATTACTCATGTGATAGTTGGGTCTTTCTCCATCACTACCAGTGAATCTAGGGAGCCATTTTTCATACTTTGGGGGCATTTGTCAAGGAAAACCTGAGATTTTACTCATGTCTAAAGGCTTGTATCTTCCTAGATCCCACTATGAATTCATAGTTGGCTTCTTCATCAGTGGACTCACCAAATAATTTTCTTGAAACTATCAAAAGATAAGGGAAAATACCCTAAGTGGAGTCGCCAGATAAGCTTGTAAGATAGAGAATCTAGAGGCAAGCCTTACCGAAAGGTGTCATCTTAAGGAGAATTGACTCAGTGTTCCCCAACAATGGCGCCAAAATGGTATCACATAGTTTGTAGTTAGGGTAAAATATGGATGACAAGATGTCAAACTAGCGCAACTGAACCAATCCCACAACTGTCACCTCAATGGGATGGTTCTTTCTATTTAGGGAGGTAAGGCCCAGGGGAGACGTCCCCGGTGGCCTGGGGTTTTGAGAATGAAAATGTTTTAGCAAGGATAAGTGATAATAATCCCCCTCACAAGTCACCACTTGATCAGAAATTCCTAGCTAAACATCCAATAAAGATGAAAGATAACAGGAAGTAGTAACCAATAAGAGTACCTGCTCGAGACAAGGCAACAATGAAACTATGCATGTGCAATCTTGATTCCTAGTTAATACTTCATATAATCAATGAATTTCTGATAATAATAAATTAAGCAATAGTATTGATGAAGAAAATCAATGTTTATATGATAACAATGATTAAAATATCACTTCTCGATGAATTCTAAAAGAAACTTTGGCATTCAATGTAACAATATCAATACTTTAGAAATGATGCCTTAACCAATCATTCGATTGCTTTAAAGATAAAATGAAAGCTGCATACAAGTGTTTAGATCATGAAAAGGTGACGGAAGAACTAGGGTTAGTAAAATTATTCTAGTCTAGGGTTATTATACTTAAAGTTTTTTCAAAGTATTTGGTTGTTTGTATGATCAAGGTGCTCAACACAATGGGGGTCTTAGACCAATGTGCTACTAGGGAAAATGGAGTCAAAAGAGGATGAAAAGGTTGAAGGACTAAATGATAATGATAAATATGAATACAAGAGGTTTGAATGTTGAGGTGTTTCTATGGCAAGGCCTCAACAATGAAACCCTCAGGGAGAAAGGCTCACTAGGGTGAAAAAACCATGGGCCCTAAATCTTTCTCCTCCTTCTTCAACTTATTGGCAGGATGAAATCGGCTAGCTCAAGCAAGAATTTATAGGTCCGAAGACAAGAGAGTTAGGAGGTGAAGTGTTTCTATGGAAAGGCTTCATCCAGGCCACTCTAGGGGAAAATGACTCATCAAGGTGTAGAAACCCTAGGTCTTGATGCATTTTCCTCCTTCTTAGCTCAAAGACAAGGAAAAAGGGCTAGCTAGAAGAGTAGAACTAGACTGTTGCAATGGAAAGGCTCTATCTCACTTCAGGAAATCAAAATGACTCTTAACTTAGTAGGGACATGAGACAAGGACCTTTAGAATTTTCTTGTCACCTAGGGTTTTAATGTAGCAAGTTATAATAACAAATGCAAGTAAATAAAACTATAACCATTCAATCCAGAATTTTTGCAGAAATTCACTTACATAAACCATTCATTCAAGTAGAAAACCTTATTTGTAAACCTTCCACCAAGAAGAAATGCAAAAATAGTCCAAAAATGCCTTCCTTCAACAAGTGCTCCTCACAATTTCATCCAAAACCCTAAGATAGGGCACAAATTTCAGACCGCACTAATGAGTGAGTGAAACATGATCCAATAAAAAGAGAGTTTTGCTCTCTTACTTATATAGTACAAATGACCTTAATTAAAATTTAGGTCATCAAAAGGCTAACAAGGCCAAAATACATAATAATATTGTTTTTAATTTAAATGTTATAAAATAAACCCTAATCAAGAAAAATAAATACGCCATGCCCCTTCTAGGGTGACGTTATCCCTTTATAGGGAAAATGCAACCTCCTGGAGAAAAACGTTAGCCCTCCTTGGTCTTCTCTAACCTACCACACATGCCAAACTTCCCTGTGGTCCTGCCAAAATGTCCATGAAGCAAGGATGATGTCATGGAACTCCTAGGTGACGTCCTAAGTCTTCCAAGGCCATCGTTCCTATGAAAGGGGCACAACCCCCCTAGGTACAAGCCTGCTCAACTGACTCTGGTGGATCCTTATACTCTTCCCTACTGCAAACACTCTGCCCTATCTTTACCCCCTGATGGGGTCTCAACATCCATTGGGTTGGCTCTTCAACCCCACAGAGGTCTAAACTAATCATCTCCCCATGTGTACCTATCCAATGTGGTACCTGTATGTCGGGCATGATCTTGCACATCAACATATATGCCCTCCATGGGCTCATAAGTAACAGGGATCATAGCAATGTCAATCACATCTAATCATAAATATTATTAAACATGTGCATAAAACCCCCTTTACCCCAGTCAGGTGTATAAAGACATTATACAAGTCTGCAATGCAAGTTTGGAGGAAGTGATAGGGTGTCCTATTAGGCTAGTGTCCACTGGAAGAGAGATGTTTTATTGAAATGATTAAATCCAAGTCATGTAAGTGGGTGAGGAGGATGGGGATGCCTGGGAAAAGGGTGCAGTGATAACAAGGATGGATTACCAGTGGGTGCCCCCATAGAGGGTGAGTTTCACCTTTCATGGATGCAAATGTTTCCAACCCATTCATTCCTTTTATATTATTATTTTTCTTACAAGAATATAGTCAGGTGAACCTGTCCTGGCTTGGTGACCAGTGGTGGAAATGTTAGCCACAATCATTTCATGAAGATGAGAAGGATGGCTTATGATGAGACCCCCTTTCTCTTGGCTGTGCCACCAAGAGCCACTACCCTAGCATGGTGAACAGATGTTGGTAGTGTCATACGGCTAGATGCTCATGGACCTAGTAGGTTGGCTCGTGATGATACCCCCTATCCTATAACTAGGTCTTGTATTATTATTTTTTATCTTTTTATTGATTTTTTTTTCTTTCAAGAAGCTAGTCAGGGGACACTTCCCTTGTTTGGTGACCAGTGGTGGAAATGTTAGCCACACACATTTCATGGAAATGAGAAGGTTGGCTAGTGATGAGACACCCCTTTGACTTGGCTATGCCTCCAAGAGCCACTACCCTGGTGTGGTGACCAGATGTTCATAGTGTCATTTCGTTAGATTCTCATGGACCTAATAGGTGGGCTCATGATGAGACCCCCTGTTGGAACACTTTTAAAATTATAAGCATGAATCTTTACCCTTTTTCTCTTTACTTCATCTCAAAATCGAACTCCAACAATAAATCATTTTTGTCTTGTATCCTTAAGGACTACACAAGGTCCACCATTGATCCAATTCTCTCATCGATCGAATGATCCCTTTTTTGAACATTTTGGAGCTGCCTGAATATTAAAAATCTCAAGCCTCTAGAGACTTGCTTCAGAGTTTTGAATTTCAGAGTTTCACGCTTTGGGAATTTCGCCATATGGAAACTCCAAAATCCTGATGTCCAAAAAGTGTTCTTAGTCATCATACATGTATACCTTCCTAATCTTTGACACATCAATATGAGTAGTGACCTATCGAAACATCCATAAAGTTGTTTTGCCAATACCTGAAGAATATAGATACCAAAAAGATAAACCCATTTTAAAAATGTTAATATCGATTAATAATTAATTAAATAACTTCACACTTTCGGAGTTCAGATATTTGTCATCCACTGCACTCAAATATCACGAAACACAAAACCCTGAAATACTTGAAGTTAAGAACAATTATTTACTGGATAAAACATGATTAAAATTAATTAATCACTTCGCGATTTCGCGTCTTGGGGATTCTGTCTCAAGAAACTACCAAAATCCCGAGGTCCAAAAATCCAAAAAAACACTTAACAATAAATGCAATTAACTAATGCGTTAATAAGAATTATCTTGTGATTAATTTTTCGTTGAATCGTAGCTCGGGTAAATTCAAATGTTATTTGTCAAAACTTCTAATCACGAACCACCAAACATTAATGACATTAATAATCGATCTACAACAATCATTTCAAATCAGATCTTCGACCACTACCCAAATCGTTTCATTAAGGAAAGTGAATGCATCATCAGTAAAGTATTCGTAAATTGATACACTTAAGGTGAAAAAGACATTGAAGTTTGAATTCCATTTGAATTTCACAGAACAACAAGCTTGATAAAAATAATAATTTTGCGCATTTCCTGAACAAATTTCTGAACTCATGATATCATGGCTCCACGGAAAATAGCTAATGTGTCTGGTGAAATCTCAAACCCAAAAACAAATGTCTTCTTAGACACGTTGCCCAGAACCATAGATACCGTGAAAACCTGGATGCAGGTATTCGATATTCTACAATATGAATTGATCAACTACCCAGATGATTTGAGTGACGAGGTGACTAAAACTCTAGCTACAAAATAAAAATATGTTTCTCAATCAGAGCTGCATAAAATAGCAACGCGAGCTAGGATCATGCCTTATAATGATATGATTGGTTGGGCACTAAAGAATGTCGACTTCTTGACCAGGAGTATCTGCAATTCGAAAAAGGTTGTAGTTGGGTCTTTCTAAACATTGCATTTCCAGGTGTTAAAAAAAAATCAGATTCCTAAGGCTCTAATTCTATTAGAGAGATTATTTGATCAAGAGGATATACCCCTAAAGTCTACCTTGCAACCTCAGCCCAAAGAGGTTGAATATTTTGATATAGGCATTAAGGAAAACCCTAAACTAGTCAAAATATCTAAATACCTTCCACCCAAAACAAAAAGTAAATATGCTAAGTTACTAAAACAATACAAATATGTCTTCACCTGGTCTTATGTCGAACTAAAAACTTATGATACCACTGTCATCAAACATAAAATCCCTTTGAAACCGAGCATAAAACCTTTCAGGTAGAAGCTCAAACAAATAAACCCTATACTCATGCCTGTAATAGAAAGGGAAGTAAAAAATATCCTTGAAACAAACATTATTGTTCCACTCAAGTATTTCAAGTGGATAGCTAACATAGTTCCAGTCAGAAAAAGGAACGGTGAAATCAGACTCTGCATGGATTTCAGGAACCTAAACCGATCATCCCTTAAAGAAAATTATCTTCTCCCTAAAATGGATCATGTTCTAGAAAAATTGGTCGGGGATAACCAAATGTCTATGATTGATGGCTTTTCAGGTTACAATCAAATTGTGGTCCATGAAGATGACAAAGAGAAAACCGCGTTTACCACTCCATGGGGTACTTTCATGTATAAAAAAATGCCATTTGGTCTAATGAACGCAGGGGACACCTTTCAATGAGAAAAGGACATAGCCTTTGTCAGTGAGAGAGATAAGTTTGTCATTATTTATCTCGACAATTTAACTATTTTTTCTAACTCAGATGCAGAGAGCTTGATACACCTCAGACAAACATTCGAAAAATGTAGAAAATTAGGTTTTCCACTCAACCCTAAGAAATCCCAGTTTACAATGCAAGAAGGTAAACTCTTAGGCCATATAGTATCTAGAGAAGAAATCAAAATCGATCCAAAAAGGGTTGAATCTATATATACAATCAATATTCCTAGAAACAAAAAGGAAATTCAGTCTTTTTTAGGAAAAATAATTTTTTTAAGAAGATTCATTCCAAATTTCGTTGAAATTGTTAAATTGATTACATATATGCTGGAAAACAACAACGATGTCAAATGGACAACTGAGGATAAAGCATATTTTGAATCCATCAAGAAGGTAATAGGAGAAGCATCAGTGTTGGCCAACCTAGGCTACATGAAAGAGTTCTTGATCTTTTCATTCACATCTGAGCATAATATTGCAGTCGTTCTCTTACAGAATAATGATGAAGGTTTCGAGCAACTGATAGCATTTTTTCGTAAAAGCCTCAGAGACGCCGAGTTGAAATATGATATACTAGAAAAACATGCATACGCTATGGTGAAGGCCCTCAAATATTTCAGGACTTACTTTCTACACTCCAAAATAATTTTTGACATACCAACCAACTCTGTTAAAGATATATTGGTTCAACTTGATAGTGACGGAAGGAGGGGCCAATGGCTAGCCAAGATTTAGGAATTCGATATAGAAGTAAAACCCACTAAACTTGTCAAAGGTCAAGGCCTGGCTAATCTATTAGCCGAATCAAATTTCAAAGAACTCGGGATAAATCATCTACAACCTTATGGGGAACTTCCATACATAGAAGAATTTGATGATCAGACACCTGCAACTGAGATCCAAGGAAAATTTTCTTCCTCTACTTGGTATGGTGAAATAGTTTCATATCTCTTGAATCTTCAGTTCCCAAGTGATATGACTCCTTCTAAGGAAAGAACATTGAATCTACACGCGGGAAAATATTGCATCATCGAAAACCAACTATATTGGAAAGATCCCCTGGGATTTTTACTAAGGTTCTTGATAGAATCTGAAATGAAGAATTTTATAAATGAGTTTCATGAAGGGGTGTATGGAGGAAACCATGCCTGGAGGGAAACGACTTATAAAATTATGAGATCTGGATACTATTGGCCGAAGTTATTTACAGACGTGAATACTAAAGTCAAAGCCTGTAATTCTTGTCAATTATTCTTAGGTAAACAAAAGCTTCCCACACTACCCTTGACCCCAGCAAGACAAAAGATCCATTTCAACAACAAGGTCTGGATTTTATCGGAGAAATCCACCCACACTCTAGTGCACAACATAAATGGATTATAATCGCCACAAATTATTTCACTAAACGGGTAGACACCATTCCAACATGAAATGATACATATTTAGTAGTGATCAATTTCTGAGAAGAAAACATTTTATCAAGATTCGACTGTCCTCGGAAGATAGTCAGAGATAATGCCCAAGCTTTCAAATCCATGGCGATGGTTAGTTTTTGTAAAAAGTACAACATTGTACTAGGGAATTCAACAACCTACTATCCTCAGGGAAATGGATTAGTCGAATCATCGAATAATATCCTGATCACCATAATAAAAAAGGTTTTGACTGAAAATTAGAAAGCCTGGCATGTTCATTTGAAATATGCTTTGTGGGCAAATCAAATAGGCACTAAGAAATCGATAAGAATGTCTCCTTTTCAAATGTTGTACAATACTGACGTGGTCCTCCCCATAAATATATCCCTTCCTATGATGAAGCTTGGCAATATGTGTAGGAAGAACTGAATGATGTTACCAGAGGAATAAACCAGTTAGTTGAAGTCCAACAAAATATGGCTGAGGTGGATGAGAAACTTCATATATATCAAGACAATACGAAAGCCCTGTTTGATAAAAAAGATAAAGATAGGGAATTTCTTCCTGATGACCCAGTTTTGAAGTGGGATGCTAAGAAAGAAGATGTTGGAAATCATGGAAATTTTTATCACATCTGGTGTGGGCCTTTCATGATTGTATCTTATGAGGGAAAGAATTCATTATTTCTAGAAAAACTTGACAGGAAATTCCTTAACGCCCCCATCAATGGACATTACCTAAAACACTTCATGCAATAATCAGATCCCAAATCACCATTGTACATACTGGTTTGATTTTCTTGTTTTGGTTTATGGTTTTTTGTTCCTTTGGTAAGTTTTTACTTTTACTATAGATAAGACCAGTTTTGTTGATTTCATAAAAAACAAAAGTATAAAAACAAGTAACACATGTTGTTTCTTTTTCTGCAAGACTTCTAACATTTCTCATTTTTATTTTCATATAGAACACTTACTGATAGTCGAGGGATAAATATGTATCAAAAACTGACAATCGTGTTTCATAACAATTAAGTTTTCTCACGAAACATGTGATAGATTAATAATGGTTTTTTCTTAAAAATACAATTGAAATCCAAGGTATGAAATTCTATGATTATTGTTGTTCAAACCAAGATGCTAAAATATTTCTTATAAAATATAAATAAGGTTGTACTCATGTAAAAAATGGTCACCTGATCAAGGATTAGAAAAATACAAAATTTCGAGTTTCAAAATCAAATGAAGATAATACGAAATAAAAAAAATAAAAAACAAGGATAAGAAAAGCTCGCTAATCAGGAAGTAGTTTTGAGTGGAAATAAGATCCCTCTAGAAACCTTTGACTTTTCATTCTTTTCCCATCTATCATATCAAAAATATTTTATTCTATCTTGATTTTTTCACTCCCTGACCTTAAATATCCATAGGAAGACAAAGTTCACCTTGACTTGGGAAGCCTAAAAAACTAGACCTTCAAAATAAGAGTAGGAGAAAAACTTATGATTCCTTTGATTTTAACTGAGAGAAAGTATGTCTAGGCTAATCTTAACTACCTTAGCCCTTCTATCATATTTAAAATGATTATTTTCTCTCAAGGAAAATCCTAATAAATTAAAATCTCCTCGTGATAACTTCCCTGTAGGAAAAGGGGTTTTGAAGGTCAGGAGAGGATTAACCCAGAGTAAATCAAAGTGAGTTGACAGACCTTCACTGTTGAATTATAAATATATATCATCCCTTGTATGATACTTACAAATTGATTGCCCCCACTTCACAAATATTGAAATATAAGATGGATGGTGAAAGGAAATTAATAATCTGATTACCCCCATCTAGTCCAAGACAAATGGCGAAATGAAATTCAAAAATAGATTGCCCCCATTTTTTCAAAAAGAGACGATGAAAGGAATTTTTTTTAAATGATTTCCCTCATCTCAAAAAAATGCAAACTGAAGTGGTGAAAGGAAATTCAATGGGAAATGTAGATAGCTTCACCGGGGTACTGAATAGGCTCACTGGCAGTGAGGCAATGTATATGATATTTGCAAGGCTATTATACATTTATATAACATACTCTGCTAGCTAGTTCTCTTTCGACAAGATTTACATTGTAAAACAACAAGGGACACCCCCCCGCCAAACTTAATTGTTAAATTTACTCTACCTTTATGCAAACAAAATCAAGGAGAGTCTGATAGCTCGGTTAAAGTTGTTTTGATTATATTAAACAGACCTAAAATTAGTTTCGGGAAAAATAAAGCTATAAATAGCCTAAACTCGAGATTGGTGAACGATCAAGTTTTTGAAAGTTTTCTGAGATAAGACTGAAGTCTAATATCCTTATGTATGTTTTCCCAAAGGTGTTTCCCAGAAACCAAATGATGACTCCATTAACCCAATAAAGGAACTTGGTCTACAATTATTCCACACCTCAAAGGGAGATGCAATCCCCAGATGGAGCCTATGTTGGAGCACTTTTAAAATTATAATCTTGAATCTTTACCCTTTTTCTCTTTACTTCATCTCAAAATCAAACTCCAATAATAAATCATTTTTATCTTCTATCGTTATGGAGTACAGAAGGTCCACTGTCGATCCAATTCTCTCATCGATCGAACGATCCCTTTTTCGAATGTTTTGGAGCCGCCTGAAAATTAAAAAGGTCAAGCCTCTAGAGACTTGCTTCAAAGTTTCATATTTCATAGTTTCTCTCTTTGGGCATTTCACCTTATGGAAACTCCAAAATACCAATGTTTGAAAAGTGTTCAAAGGGTCTTAGTCATCATACACGTATACCTTCAAAATATTTGACACATCATTATGAGTAGTGGCCTGTCAAAACATCCATAAAGTACTTTTTCCGATACCGGAATCATATAGATACCAAAACGATAAACCCATTTTAAATAATTTAATCTTGATTAATAATTAATTAAGTAACTTCACACTTTCAGAGTTTGGATGTTTATCATCCACTGCACTCAAATATCATGAAGCACAGAACCCTAAAATACTTGAAGTTAAGAATGATTATTTATTGGATAAAACATGATTAAAATTAATTAATCACTTCACAATTTCATGTCTCGGGAATCCTATCTCGAGCCATTACCAAAATACTGAGGTCCAAAAATCCAAAAAAATACTTAATGATAAATGTGATAAACTAATGCGTTAATAAGGATTATCTTGTGATTAATTTTTCATTGAATCGTAGCCTGGGTAAATTCAAATTCTATTTGTCAAAACTTCTAATCACGAACCACCAGAAATTAATGAAATTAATAATCGGTCTATGACAATCTTTTCAAATAAGATCTCAGACCATTTCCTAAATGTTTTCATCAAGGAAAGTGAATGCACTGTCAGTAAAGTATTCTTAAATTAATACACTTAATGTGCAAAAGATATTGAAGTTTGAATTCCATTTGTGTTTCACAGAACAACAAGTTTGAGAAAAATAAGAAGTTTGCGCATTTCCTGTAATAGGTAATAGAGTTCTGAACTAGTGATATCATGGCTCCATGGAAAATAGATAAAGTGTCTGGTGAAATCTCAAACCCTAAAATAGATGTCTTCTTAGACACGTCGCCCATAACCATAGATACCATGAAAACTTGGACACAAGTATTCGATATTCTACAATATGAATTGATCAACTGCCTAGATGATTTGGGTGACGAGGTGACTGAAACCCAGGATATGAAATATAAATATGTTGCTCAATCAGAGATACATAAAATAACATCACAGCCTAGGATCATGCCTTATAATGATATGATTGGATGGGCACTAGAGAATTTCAACTTCACGAATGGGAGTATCTGCAATTCGCAAAAGGTTGCAGTTGGGTATTTCTGACTAGAGAATTTCTAAGTAATGTACAAATTATCTCTAGTTCCCAATTACATTTATAATCTCACTTTCCTAATGAACTTTGACAAAAAATAATGTGGACAATATGGAAATAACTTACTCGAATTTATATAGGATCGGTGTTCACGTATTGTGAAATTTAGAGCAGACACCCATGTCATATATGTTGTTGCCTCATTAGAGCCTCACATGATGTATGTAGCCATGATGTTGTGTAGAATTTTTGGGAAGGAAAACACTGCTCATTTCTTATTACCATGGGTGTCAATCACACATACAGTAGTAGAGGGGTATTCCTTCAATTGGGCCAAAATATTATTGGACAATTTGGTCAAGGAAATTATAGAATACCGGTCATTGAAAGCCAAAGGGAAATCTACCCCATTTTACACGTATTCATATATTATGGATGTTATTTGTTTCATGACACCATTTCCTTTGATGGGATGGAGATGGAATAAAACCAGCACTGAACCAATACACTTCTATCTCTCCAAGTTGTGGGAGGATAAAGCAAAAGATTTATTCTACGAAATCTAGAACTATGTGGTGGTGTCGATGCATATTTCTATATATAGGTGCCCACCTCCAAGGATTTCCAACAAGATAGTGACCAACCTGGGAAAAATAGCAGATTGGTACATTGAAGAACATTTCTCTTATATCATGGTTTTTGGAAGTTCCATCTCTCCACATGACTTACCAAAGTTTCTGCCAGATTGATTAGTGTGTAGAGAGGTAGCACATCAAACTGTTCTAGGGGGAATCAGTAAAGAACTAAAGGTAGTGTAGAAAAAAGCATGGCCCGACTTTCCTTTTCAGATTAGTGTGTTCTCACTGTTATATTTAGGCCACTCAAAGGTAGAGGCCATGGCCTTGGAATACATTAATATTGCTAATATTGAATTCAAGAAACATGATCCCCAGAAGATTGTGGGAAATCACATGGCTCTTTACAATCTAAAAATATACGAGCATGAAGAATCCCCACAGGATGAGATATTCTGAGGAGAAAGATCTTATCTGGAAGTGTTGAGCCGAGTCTGAACTCTGGCTCTAGAAGAATGATGTGAGTTTTATAATTTTCAGAGACACCAAATAAATATCCCGCCTAAAGTCTTACAGGGATGATTCTTGACATCTCCAACTACACAGGAAATTGTGACCCAGAGTTTAGAAACAGGGGGCTCTAGTGATTAGGATGCCCAAGGAGGTTTGGGAAAAAATTAGGTTTTGACACAGCAGGAGGACGCCACATTGACAAATCCACCCGATGATCAAACTAAATCTCAAGCCAAAGCTTTGATAAAAAATGGTGAAGAGAAATCACTATGCACACCAGACAAATCGGCTAGAAACACAACATGGAAACAACCATCCACTGAGATAGGAAACCCTATCAAATCGGTCACACCTTTATAGTCCAGTAGGGGGAACCTGAATTTCGGAGTTGTTTTTATAGAGGATATCACTCCTATTTCGGTTGAAGAAATGACCCCTTCCAACTTCTTCTACAACAAGAATAGGATGGTTGTAGTAAAAACATAAATGCACCAAAGAGAGGGTTCAACTGTTAAGAGACACATAGTGCTATATGATGGTCAGGACTTAGAGGAGGCAGAATTTACTATGGAAGTGGCAGGCACATTGTGATCTTTTTCCACAACAAATCAATGTTCAGTTGGGAATCTAACAGAACAACATGGAGAGTTTGTCAAACAACTATAGGCTAAAATAAAATTGATTTAGAACATGGTAATGGATATGGAAACTTTTCAATCCCAGGCATTGGAGGTGCACGAGAAGCTAGAATCAGCCCAGCAAAACCTTTTGACTATAGTAGAAGTTGTTCAAAACTATTATCGGATGGCAGATCATTCTTTAAATAACATTCACCTAAAGGAGAGAGAGGCCATTGCAGCTCAAGTTACATTATAGGAGGTCTTTTTATCAGCAGTAAAGGATAAAGTAGCTAGTGCCACTATATTGTCTCTTTCAGAGCACACTCAAGGCGATATAATATTGAAATCCTGGGAGAAAAATTTAGTTGAAAGTAAAAGGTTATCCTGGGAAGTGAAGAAAGCTTGTGAAGAAGCATGTTCCTCACTTTATAAAGAGTCACTAGACATTTAAAGAGATAGTATCTCTAAATCCCTGGGACAAATTGATATAGAAAAAAATAAACTTGATTCCAAGAGAAGCATGGAAGAATCCTGGGTGGAAATCCTGCGGTTGAAACAAATTGGCATTACCCAGATTAGTAAGTGGATGGTCAATCCTAGTCTATGGCTATAGTCTATATATTTAGAAGCCAGGAGAAAGGAGCATAGGCTGCCTCACATAGAAAATAAGTTATATACTGTTAGAGTCCTAACCCACACATAGGTAGAACAATATATTCAGATGTAATAAAGGTCGATATTAATAAGGCCTTGCAATAAAATAGAATAAGTCAAATGTAAGAATACCTAATAGAAGCTTCTGCTTCTAGAAGGATATTCCTTTAGATGCTTCTTTTGATAGACATATTTATTATAAATAGAATTCAAGGGTATCAGAACCCTAGCTTGGATATTATTGTAATATAGCTCTGCTCGACTGGAGGTTGCCCCCTCGAAGAGGCCTGTGAACATTGCTCTCAGAATCAAAGTGTTATTTTTGTTGTTATTTTGATATCATTTTAGTGTTAATGTGGTGATTTTTCTAGTTATATTGTTGTTATTCTTCCATTTCTATCATTTTATTTATGTTCTGCATACTTTTATATCTGGTATATTACAAGTGGTATCAGAGCACTTTCCTCAACAGAAATTGTGGGTATATATTTTTTCAGGGTAGAGACGTATTCTTGCGTATTTAAGCCACAGAGATCTGTCGTTATAAGCATAAATCCATGGTTAAGGGATGCATACATGCAGGAAATACAAGGGGTACTTAAGCGCACATCTGTTGGCCACCCTTGTAACCCATGTTGGTACCCCTTTGAGTGGTAGCACGTCAGACAACACCTGTGTACGGATCAACCTAGATTACCTGAAGCTCTCTTTAGATAAACCAATCAGTCGGCTGACTTTTATAGTGCCACCGAGAACAACAATCAGGAAGACACTCTCTAGTACCTGGGTAGTTGAGTAGTATAGATAAGGGCATGGTCTAGCCTCCTTAGTGGAAAGTTTTTCACCATTATTTGAGACCTATTCCATTGGATTCATCTCTTCTCCCTTACCACATTCATACATATCATTTTTCAACAAAATTTGTTACCCCACCCGCCCCTTTTCAGTTCCCTTGTCCTCATGGTCCATACCTATAGCCAAGACTTGGAAGCTCACTTCAATACCTTGCAATCTAGTCTCACCGAGACCCAACAATAATTGAAACAACTTAGTGCCAATGTTATCACCATCAATACAACCATGCTGTCCTCAATGGAGGAAATCAAACAAGACCTGACCACCCAGCTTGAATCTATATTTTCGACACTCTACACCAAGCTGCATATCCCTATAGATAACCCTTCCTCTGACTCACCTCCACATATTGAAGTTGAACATTCCTCTCATTCCCATAACATTCAGCACCATCACTTTCAACGTGAAATATGCCTACCGTGGGTGGATGTGACCAAATTTGATGGCTTAGACCCCACTGGTTCGGTAACCCAAATGGACCATTATTTCTCTTTATATGGCATTTACAGATGACTTGGCCAAACTCTGGTATGGTGTTCTCCATCTAGATCAAGAATGTTGGCAATGGTGGTAATGGAGAAAAGTTTCCCGTCAAGGGTATATTTCTTGGACACACTTTGTGGCATAGCTTTATGAACACTTTGACACTAACACCAACCATTTGGGCTGTTTGACAAAGTTTAAACAATCAAGAATAGTGGAAGACTTTATAGATGCGTTTGAGTGCTTGGCTTTTCAGACAGACAACATGTCTGATGCCTTTTTCTGAGAGTGTTTTATCAATGGCCTCAAGGATGAGATTTGGGCCCATGTCCTCATGGCTCGGCCTCAGAGTTGGGTGGAGGCTACTAAAAGAGATAAAGAAGAACAACAGGTTGTATCTTCTAAAAAATGGAAACCATCATTTATCCCTCGCACTAAACTAGTAAATCCCACTACTCCCTCTGCTCCACTAAAGATCCAAAAATTGACCAGGGATGAAATGGATAAATGCCAACTCAAAGGCCTTTGTTATAATTGTGATGAAAAATATTTCTCGGGCCATAAGTGTAAGGAACAAAATATTTTTATGGACATCTCCAAGGATATTTCAGAAGAGGATGTGGAAACTCCCCTTATGTCTAAGTCACCTAAAACCCTTGACATAACCCCTCCCTCAGACCCTCCCAAAGTAGAACTGGTCATTTCCCTCAATTCTCTCACTGGCTTCTCCACTCCCCAAACCCTCAAGCTAATTGGTTACATCAAGCATAGGAAGGTCATCATTCTATTTGAGAGTGGAAGAACCCATAATTGTATTCATTTCCACATTTCCCAAGAAACTCATTTCTACATCCATGCCATCAATAATTTCCAAATCATGATTGCCAATGGTGGCTCCATGAAATGTGGAGGGTGTTATGAAAATGTGTGTCTCCAAATTGGTGACTACCACCTAAAATCTCATATGTTTGTTATCGACATGGGTGGTTGTGACATTGTGTTGGGTGTAGACTGGCTAAGG
>CBVK0101571061.1:0-10904 GCA_900067695.1 Picea abies | reverse complement strand
GGGGCTTTCTTCAAGGGATGACATCAATGACAACCAACCTTAATCAACACTATGGAAGGTAGAGGTTGCAAGTGTTTTGCAGAGGGAATTTTGGCCTATTTTGCAAATTTCTCTAGATCATGGTGTATACCAATGAATCCTTCTTGATTTTTTTGGAACAGAGGTAGCTCAAAAACAAAACCATATTATATAACTTCAATACCAGTTTCATTTCCAAGGCACTAGTTATCTACATCTTCTCAGGCAATAAATACATTGATCTCATCATCGAACAAGTGATCATAGACCTCGATCACTGGGATTGAGATCAGATGATATTGCTGGTGATTTCTCAGATTTCTGGATATTAACCTGCATGGTCTCTTGTTTACAAAACTTAAATTCGAATTACCATGGTCCTTGTGCTTGCGATTTTTATTAACAGTCAACTTGTTAAAGAAACCTTGAGTCGTCTCAACAGTAGGAGCAAGAGAAACCCTTTCCTTTAACACATCTATAACCTCCTCTTATGATTTTCTGGGCACAAAATCATATCATGGATTTTTTCCCAAAGGGTTCTGAATAGCAACAATTTTTCGTTCTTTGGTCACATGGTATTCATGTGGATCAACAGTTTGATTTTCAGTAGTAGGGTTACAAGGACTAGGGTTTGTATTGAAAAGGATAGGTGATTCTACTATGTTCTCAGGTAGGGTGAAGTTGTTTTTACATAGGAAATATTCCCAAGTATCCCCGATCTTGTCTAGATGGGACAACATCAAAATTCAAATAAGACCATGGTGGAAAAGGCTAGACAAAGGGTTATAACCCTCAAACTTTCGAATGAAAATTTCCCAGCCAAGTGCCTGTATATATCTTTGGGTTCAATTATTACCACCGGAGCCATGGGTGTTATCACACAGACACAATAAATGCAACGAGAGGTGGGTTTTTCTTTCCAATACACAAATAGTAGGAAGAGGTATGTGAAATTGAGAGAGGCCCGATGCCTAATGAATCGAGAGGCTATCATACTTGGAAATTTGAGCTTTGGAGTGGGAAAGAACCAGAGGGCATGCAAGCTTGTAAACCACTTTGCACAATGAACACTAAAACCAAACCATTACCACTTACCTACTAGAATAATGAATGTGAGTCTGAATTATGTAGGACAATAGGATGATGTGGAATTGTAAGTATGTCAGTTGTGTACCAGGGTGATACGATTGTGATACAACTGGTAAGAGCAAGATGCATAGTTTAAATTTTAACCCAGGGTTCTACGGAATTAAGCAAATCAAATGTAAAAATGATATAATCAACCATAGATGAGACTCAATTATAACTCCCAAAGTGAATAAATCAACGAATATGGATCAATCAGTTAGCTTACAAAATTTAAGATTTAATAAACATAAATATATGCCCTTTAAGTGTAATCCCTTTAGCAAAAGAAACAAAGAAATCACAAAATGTAAGATGAATACCGAAGCCATAATTTTGTTCTAATTTCATGCTTTCAGTTATGAAATTAAACAAAACAAACAATACAAAAAATGAATAACTCTTATACTCATCTAGGCCAATGAATCTCCTCAAATCCAAAAGACAGAAACATTTGTAAGTATAAGGAGGAGGCAGCTACAAATTTTTTTTATCCCTTGGTGATGATTTTTTTAAATGATAAAAATTGACAAAATTGTTGGCTACCAAGACATTGTTGGATGACGTGGAGATCACTTCCTTGGAAAAGATATCCAATGGTGTAGGGTTGTGGGTGCGTCGTTTTTAGCAGGGCCAACCACTTGATGATCTCTACTGAGATGAGGTTCTTCTGGCTACCTCTATCAACGATGAAGTGCAGTGGATTCCTTTAACCCACATCTGTGAATGGAAGAGGCACTCACCTTCTTCTAGCTCATCTGGTTCACCAACCTGATCTTGGTGGTAGCAACAGTGGCACTGGGTTCCACGTCAATGATCCGTCTTTCCCTTTCTGGTTCTGAATCAGAGTCAGAAACTGCTTCTGATTCAGAGGATTTCACTTTGGCCACCAGTGACTACTTCGAGACGTAATCAATAGTGTTATGCCAAGGGCTCTTATGGAAGTCACACCACTTACCAATATCTTTCTTTGTCTTTCTAGTGTCCTTATCTTCTTGTGGATTGGATGGGTTGTTTTGATACTATCCATATTTTCTCTGTTCTTTGTTTTGTGGGTTAGGGCCGCCCTTTCTCGGCTTTTGCTGTGAGGAGTTCCTAGGCCCAAATTGTCATGTATTTTGTTTGAGCTTCTTCTCGATTTTGAAAGCATATCGATAGGCCGTGCCAAAGGATGAGATGTCAAAAAATTCCATTTCGGTCTACATCTATATATGAAGAACACCACGATACTTGAGCACCATATGTCTCTCTGAATCTTTGATAACCAGTTTGGTGCGCAAGGTATGGAATATATTTGTGAACTATAGCATTGCTTGGTCTCTTTCTTGCCGCAATGTGGTCCATTTGGTATACAAGTCATCATAAATTTCAACGGGATAGTATTGTTCCTTAATAGAATCCATTAAGGATTCCCAGGTGGCCATTTATCTTATAGGCCACTTAATATGAAATAAAATCTTGAAGTTTGGAAAGAGTACTAAAATCGTTTGAATAAAATCTTGAAGTTTGGAAAGAGTACTAAAATATTAGATAATATTCTCATTTTACAAAGGCCACCATTCATCAAGATAGGTCTTTTCTACGATGAAAAACAAAATACCCCAAATGGGAATGCAATAACTAAGGTAAGAAAACCATCAGAAAAGGAAAATGAAGAAAAACCTAATAGATATGCTAACATTCTCAAAGGATCCATCAACAATGAAAGAAGTAATAGGAAAGGAAATGATGATAAAAAATAACCTGATTCTTCTCACGAGAACAACAAGAATGAATTCATAAGAGTTGTTCCACCAAGAAGGCCTTTCACAACCACGTATCAAAATTTCTTCCTTGACTACAACTTTTCTTGCAATAATTTTGGTCTTAAAGAAATAGATTTAAAGCTTATACAAGAAGTGACAATGTGAGAAACATAAATAGAGGTACTTACAAGACCTCAAATAAAGATTATGTGAGAAACAAAACCAAAAGTTATCATAGGTTTTCTAACATAAACTAAAATTCATTTTCTCCTCTACTTGATTATGATACTAAATGTTATAAGTGCAATAACTATGGGCACATAGCATGTGACTATAGAATGTGGAATTTAAATGTTTTCTCAATAAAAAGGAAGCTAGTAGTATATTTATATAGGATCTTCAAAACACATGACAAGAGATCAAAACTAATTTCTCATCCTAAAGGAATAAAAAGGAGGCAACTTTACCTTTAGGGATAATGCTTCTGTAAGGATAGTTGGGAAAGGTATCGTTAGTATTGATAATGGAAAGGCTAAAAAACATAATGTATTGTATGTTGAAGGGTTAAAAAAAAATATTCCAAGTTTGAATCAAATGTGTTCTCAAGGTTACAATCTCACATTTAATTCTAAAGGATGTGAGATAAGGAAATCAATTTCAGGAAAATTAGTGGAAAATACAAATAGAACCCCGAACAATATATATGTTCTCGATGAATTCAAAGGAGACAAATTTTTATGTGATTTATATCCCTCTCATATAGTCAATAAGGGAAGCACGATCTCAAGGGGAGAAATACTTTTCCATTGATGTCAAAGGGGGAGAAGTTGCAAATAGAGGAATAATTACAGACACAAGTGTTACACATCAAAATGCCACACAATCTGTTGCACATCAAAATTCCACACTTAAGTACCTCACCTTAAGTGTCACAATTGTCATAAAAGTTTCATATGCACCTTGCTAAGTGTTTCATACACCTCGATACCATCAAATAACATATGTCGCAATCCATAGTCAATGTGGAGGAGAAATATATTATATGAAGGTCAAAATACTATGTGCACATGAATTATTTATTAATATTCATAAAAGGGAAATTAATTTAGTGTGAGAATCCACCTCATATTTGGTTTACTAATCTCAAGGAGAGGTTGAGAATCTCATGGATGGTTGAGATATTTTCTCAAAGAAAATTCCTAATTTGGTGGATCTTGAGAGATATTTCCTCAAAATCCTTGAGAGATATTTTCTCCCTAAAATCCTTGAAAGATATTTAATCCCTAGAAATCTTGGAGATCCCATTTTAGTGGATATAGTGAGTGATCTTCTCCATGGTGGTTAAGCCTCCAAATCCTATATAATGAGGGATTTCCAAAGGAGAGACAGACAGATACATCAAATTTATGATCTTGGGATTCATGCAAGGTTCTGGACGAGGAGATATTGGAGGAGTGATGCATCGTCATCCATACTTTTAAGTATTCCATTTGGGTTCTTATTTTATAATACTTGGCCTATTTCCTTCAATCTTGTGTATTCTTGCATGTGCTTGTCTATTGCTCCTTCAATCTTTGTAGATGAATTTGTTTGATCTAATATTGTAGAGTAGGAGTTTTTTTTTTCTCTTTGTTGTCTATTTCATTGCAAGTATCAAGTTGTGCTAAGGAGTTTGGAGATCAATCTCGGATTGGAACTAGCGAGGACAAACTTCGAAACTAGGTGCATCACACCTTTTCTCCCTCTCTCTCTTTTTGATTAGTTAAACTAAATTCAAAGGGATGTTAGTGTTCACTTGTTTTTTTCTTCTTGGTATTAGGGGTCTGTAATCCAAGGGAAAGTTCACCTATCCATAGGGGAATATTTCAGTAACACCTGTCATTCTCAACTATCTATCTATCACTTATTCCTCTACCTACTTCTTTTTGAATTTTTCTTCATTTTTCTATTTTATCTTCCTTTCTCTTCTTTTAACTCCTACTATGTACAATTCTACTTGTTGCATAATAAATACTGAGGGTTAGTGGATCGACAGCCCCTATATAGTTTCAATCAATTACCATTCACCAGTCATTGAACTTGCTTTCCTACCAAATCCTGTAGCTGTACAACACCTCCATATGTTATAGATTTTATCTGATATGGCCCGAGTCAATGCATTTTAAGCTTCCTTGGGTGTTGCAAATACTTACTGTCATAGAGGAGAACCATATCTCCTTCCTTATAATTATTATTCTTGATATGTCTATCATGCCATTCTTTATCCTTTTATTTCTATACCTCCTAATGGAAACCTACTATGATTCAGTCCTCTTCTAATTCCATCAGTTGAGCCAATCTTTCCTGCATTGTGCTCCTTTATGTCATATTTGTAATTGCTACAATGCACAGACTTGGTATCAAGTAATCCAAGGGAACTACTGCTTCCTATCCATACACCAATCTAAAGGGTGTCTACCCTGTTAGATTCTTACATGTAGTTCTATAATCCCATAGTACTGTTGGTACCTTCAAATACCAATAATCTCTTTTCACATTACAAATATTTGTCAAAGATTTCTACAAAATATCGTTAAAGGCTTCCATTGTTCCATTATCTTGAGGGTGATAAGGAGTGCTCTTTTGGTGATGTATCATAAGCTCTTCAAGCACTGCCTCAATTTTACTATTAATAAAGTGAGTCCCCTGATCACTCATCAATATTCTTGGGCATCCAAACCTTGTCACTAAATTTTCAAATAAAAAGTACATTACAGTCCTTTACTGGTGCTGCCTCTACCCATCTGGTTAAATATTCTATCGTTGTAATAATATATCTAGCTCTTGATCTTCTTGTTGGTGGATTAATTGGACCTACAAAATCTATTGCCCATTTATCAAACACTTGTAAAGTTACTTGAGGTCTTAGTGGAATCTCATCCCTCTTGGATGGCTTCCCAAACCTTTGACAAACATCACATTTTTGATAGTATTCCTTTGAATCCTTGTGAACTATTGGACACCATAATCCCACGCACAATACCTTCTACATGGTAGATTTCCCTACTTAGTTTCCTCCAACAATCCCTTCATGTGCCTCTGCTAAAATGATAGGCCTTTCATGCTCCAGCACACATCTTTTGAAGATGTTATCTTCTGCAAGTTTGTATAAATGACCTGCAATCAATTGATAATTTGCAGCGTTGACCACCAAATTTTTCTTTTGCACAATATTAAATTCTCTTGGTTCAAATCCTGTACTCAAAAACTCAATAATGTCAGTAAAATACTCATCATCTATCTATACTAAAAACAATTGTGCATATGGAAAGTTGACTTGCAAGTTACTGAGTTCTTCTTCATTAGTTATCCTAGATAAGTGATCTAGTCTTGCATTCAATATTTCAGGCTTCACCACTGCTTCAAAATCAAACTCTTGGAATAAAAGTATCCATCTGCATATCCTTCCGCCCAACACTGGATTATTGACTAGACATCTTAGAACAGAATGATCTGTAAACATCTTGAAATGTTTTCGTAATAAGTAATGTCTTTATTTCTGCAAAGCATACACCATAGCTAATCCTTCCCTTTCTATAGTGTTATAGTTATGTTCTAAATCTGATAACTTTCTGCCTGCAAATGAAATAGGGTAATCTATATCACCTTCTCCTGGTTAGGTTAATACTGGTCCTAATGCTATTGCAGATGCATCCACATGCACATGAAATTCTTTTGCCTAGACTAGAAACACTAAAATCGGCGTAGTAACCATATTCTCCTTCAAAATATCCAAACTTTGTTGTCATTCAACATTCCACTGATACTTAGTGTCTTTCTTCAACAAATTATCCATTGGCATAGTAATCTATGCATATCCTCTTATAAAATTCCTGTAATATCATGTACGTCTGAATGTACTCTTCAACTAACTCACTGACTTTGGTGGTGGTAAGTTAACTATCACAACAATTTTAGCAGGATCAACCAACAGACCTAGTTTACACACCACATGCCTTGAGAAAATACCAAAAGGTGCGCTGAAAATACATTTCTTAATATTTAATGATATGTGACATTGTCTGCATCTGTCTAACATTAATATTATCACTACAACACGTTCCTTTAGTAAGTTAAACACTGTCCAATCATCCACGTAAATATCGAAAAATTTATGAATGAAGTATTTAAAAGTTTCTACTACTACTCTTGAAAAAATGGTTGTTGCATCCTTGAACCCAAATGGCATAATTGTATACTAAAAATATCCCCATTCAGTAGAAAATGTTGTCTTGTGTCTATATTTGGGTACAATCCTTATTTGATGATATCCTGAAAACCCATCCGTAAAAGAATAAGCTTCTTGACCTCCTACATTCTCCAAAACTTCGTCGGTAAATGATCCAAAAAGTATCCAGAGAAGACTAAGGATAACTCAGAATTCACAAAAGCACCTTTGAAAGATTAGAATGGTCTCATCAGATAGAGAAAGGGAAAATATTCAAAGTCTTCATAACTCAGAAAAATTGGCATCACTGCGAAGAGAACATCGCAATATTTCCAACAACGTAAACGACTCGTTAAACAGAGTTACGGATCAAAAGATATTCACGATCAAAGTTTTGGTCAACTTAGTCCAATCAGTAGAGATGAGTCAACATCTGTATTGCTAACGTCAACATAAGTAAGGATGACATCAACACTCATATAGAGTACGTGGAACATGTAGAGGGTGACATGTTTCATGATGACATCAACATGATGACGTGGTAGCACCAGAGGTTTCCATGTGTCACTTGATTTTGGACTTTTTCAGTCAATCCATGGACCAATGGGAAAGTGCCATGTGGTAGTCCGTACAACTACCTATCAAGTGATGTGGCAAGCTAAAAGAGCAGGGATGACATGGTGCAGACGGTGTAGAAGTGGTGATGTGGCCCAATGGAAGGCCACCACGTGGCCTAGTCATGGGTTGCCACATGGTAGGAGGCAAATGCATAAGGATGACCAACATCCATATTTTGAAAAATTGGTGGGGTTGTGATGTAGGAGCATCTCTCCACCTTAGCATGCGCTAGCTGGTTATCACATTGGTGCACATTTAAGGAAGGGAGAGGCATCACCCTCTCATTTTTCCTTTGAAATTCGAATTTTAATTAAGGAAATTATTGCCGTCAGGTTGAAAGAGCCAAGTTGTACCTTTGTACAAGTTGTAGATGAGGTCGCCTTAAGTGGCTGATGGTAGGAGGGATCTACATCTGATTCAGATCATATTTCCACTCATTGTAATTTGCCTCATTAGTCAGGCGTTTTTAATGGTGATTAGACACCACTAGCTTAATTTGGAGGGAAGATCGTCAAGCCCTCTTGTATAAATCTTTGTATTATATGCAGGTAGAGGTGGTTGAAAGTAGTTGAGAGTTGTTGAGAGGCTGTTGAATTTTGATGTAAAATAATTGTAATCTAAGAGATTGTTAAGAGCCAAGACTCATTTGTAGTCCAGATTCACACATTGTAAATTTACATTCTTCCATTAATATAAAGGAACATAATTCATTGTTTGCCATTTTTCTGTGTAATGGATGTTTGTTTGTGAATGTCATATGTGCGTTTGTTTATGTTGTAGATGTATGTTAGGATTCATCTCCAGGGATAGAGATAGAACCCTCTATCTGTGAGTGTGTTGAATTAATTTTGGTTCTTTAGGCTGAGTGCAAGAAGTGTGCAAAAGAGATTTGAAACTCTGTTAGCTGACGCAAGGAGTGCGTGCTTGAACTCTTACGAGTCAGAGAAAAATGTGCCAGGAGGGCACCCCAGAATAATTCACAAACTCAAGGGAGAACTTCAACATTGTTGAACACCTTGGAGGAAAGCTTGCGTAGGAGTAAGCATAACACAGAGTCACTGAAGACTCTGTCGAGACTCTGCTAGAGGAGGGCATTGAGTAGGTACAAACACGCACAGGACCAACACATTTTGGTGTGTTGGAGACACTGAGAAAACCCTAGAGTTATTGAACACTCTAAGGAGAGAAAGCTATGCAAGTGTGCATTGAGAGAGACAAAGGAGTTTCCTTGGTAGGCCTAAAAGATTTCAGGGACAAGTTGTTTGAAGGCTTGAACCGAGCGAAAGGAGTGCGCTAGAAATGAAGTGAGTCCATCTCACAAGCTCAGGAGGAAGAACATCAAGTTTCCAGGAGGGCACCAGAAGGTCCGTTGAAGGATGCAGGAGAGACAAGAAGCCTTAATGTTCAAGCCGAGCAAGAGCTTAGGAGAAACTAACATTGTCGCGTGGAGAAATTTGGAAGGAGTGCAAGAGAAAAAGAACAGTCTAAGTCTCAGGAAGAAAAGTGATAAGTGTGCACAAGGAGTGAGGACTTGACAAAGTCTCGAAGGCAAGTGAAATAATCCATCATCGGGATAAGATAAGTGGCAAAAGATTAGGAGATATAGGAGTTAGAACTTTGAAAGACTTTCCAAGAGAAAAGAGTAATCTTCGCAAAGTTGTGAAGGGTGGAGCAAATCCAGGCCATTGGATCTGGAAGGGATGCGTGGAGGAGATACACACATTTTAGATAAGTAGTGATCTGGGATAAATCAAAGGAGAGCAAGTGAAGACTCTCGAAGGTCAGAGTTCGAGTAGATAATAAATGTGGATCTAAGGGAGTGTCAAGGATCATTGATCCTTGTGCCATTTGAGTTTGTCGATTCGGTGTTCGGGGACATAGGAGTTGGATTTTGTGGATAGGCCAAAGCCCCAAAGCCAAAGCACCTTTTATGGTTAGCCTCGAGATATAGCCTGAGGTCATATGATAGAAAGGGCCTAGCATAGAGTACTAGTGCCACCGTCAACTTTCTTCAAAGGGCTAAGAAGAGAGTCACGGGGTTTGATAGGACCCACACTTTGGAGAAAGAGGGACCTGTGATAAAAGTGCATTGTGTTCCAGTAGGGAGATAAAGTGTCAATATGACTCAAGTGTTTGAACGATCCTAGACCCGGGAGTCGAGTGGCCCCTGAGGAGAGAGAGAAGGGAGGGGGGTAGTGCCATAGTCAAGTGGTATTAGAGCCGAGAGAGAGAAGGGAGGGGGGTAGTGCCATAGTCAAGTGGTATTAGAGCCACACAATTGATTTCTGTAGGCAAGGAAACAAATGCTCTGTAGAGACTGTTGTAAGATGTGCAATAGATGGTAGACAACTGGGTGGGATGCAGGTACAACAAGTTGGTTGCTGAAGGCCATAAGCGTGGTCTCGAGGAAAGGACTGCCTGCATAAAAGAAAGGAAGAAATGAACAAGGAGCTTAGTGAAATCCGAGCGGAGATGGAAAAGATAGCATTGAATATCCAACAGGAGGAAAAGGTACGCTGGAGGTACTAGTGGCCTTTGAAAAGGAAAACTAAGTGGTCTGTTCAGAAGTTGTTAGCCATGAGGCAACAACAGGTGTTAAAAAGGTGGATGAGGCATGCTAAAAAACTGAGTGGAGAGGGAAAGAGATCTGACAGAGGTGTCATATATTTCTAGGTGGGCAATGAGAAGGGACCAATTGATCTTGTAAACTGCTAGGAGGGAAGAGGAGACAACCCAGTTTTCCAGGTGGGCAAGGGAGAAGGAATGAGGGAAGAGGAGACAACCCAGTTTTCCAGGTGGGCAAGGGAGAAGGAATGAGCTTAACTGAGAGTTGATGTCAGCAATGAGTGTTTCCATATGGGAAGAAGGCAGAAGAAATGCCTCACCCATATGAGGATTCATGTGAAATTGTAAGCCATGTGAATGAAGATGATGAAAAGTTGAAAGATTGAATCACAATGGAGAAAGATCAGAGGAGTTTTTTGATTGTTGGGGAAATCGAGATATTCCTGCCAAGTATCTGAGGAGAGGCTAGAAAAGGTGTTGTGGATGAAACGATAGAGGGAAATCGAGTTGAGACTGTCATGGAGGAGGAGGAACATATACTGAAGTCTACCCCAACAGAAGACGAGCACCTGATCGAGTTGCTCACTCAGTGGGAAATGGAGTTGAAGTTGAAGATGCTGGAGGAT
>CBVK0101571025.1:0-12852 GCA_900067695.1 Picea abies | reverse complement strand
CCTTCAATCATATCCCAAGTTGTTCTTAAGGGAGGATGTTAGGATATTTAGACACTTAGGATTTAGTTAATATCAACTTGGTATAATGTGTTGTTAGGTAGAAAGTGTGTTTCTTAGTGTGTTTCTTTAGTATGCATTAGTATGCATTTGTAGTTAGGAAATCCAATGGTCATGATATATTCCCGACATAGAGTGATTCGACAAATCATATTCTCCTCAATATTAATGGATACATTGATCTCTGGATTAACACCCAATTGGTTCATGATCTCTATTTAAAGAGCATGGAGGGTCATTTTTCAATAATCAATTGTGAGAAACTTTCTTGTAAATCTCTCTGTAATTTTTTCTTTTGAATTAATAAATTTCTCCAAGTGGCCATGTTGGTTGGGGCCGTGGATGTTTCCCCGTAGGGGTTTTACCATGTAAAAACATCGGTGTTTTGATATTTAATTTGGTTGTCTAAGTGGTTATTGAAAGTGTTCATTCTCTATTGAAATACCTATGTTGTCAAACATATGGAAATGCAAATACAAAAAAAGAGGCAATCATTGTGGAGTTTCCTTTGACATTGTGGCTTATATGGGTGATATAGAATCTCTCCTCCTCTGTTATTCTCTAAAAATACCACTCCTAGATGCTATACTCAACTATGGAACAAATATAATACAAAATAATGGAACCCTTCTCCTCCTAGTGGCCCAGTATTTAACATAGCTCGTTAGTCATCTAGTGTTAGGGTTTTGACTTCCTCAACTCTCAATTAGTGATTGTGTTTTTACCTTCTGGAATATTCTTTAAATTACACACATGGATAGCCCAATATGTGTTTTTAATTTGGTTTGACTTGGCATCAACCTGTACCATGGTGGTCAACAAGGTAGGTCAACTTGAGGGAAGCATAAATTTTGCATACAAGCTCCGATTGAGGTGTTTTACGCATCGTTGGAAACATATCAAAGAGTTGAACATAATTAAGGATGTGTACATAGGTTATAGACATTTTATCCCAAAAAAAGGTCGTTTAATTCCTCAAAATGGAATCGGAAGGTTCTAGACCCCAATTTTCCAAACTGGGACCTACCACTAAAATGACCCTACAAGATAATTCATCCAATGTTTTCCTCCCAAAGAGGACAAAGATAGATGAAAAATTGTATGATGATCCAATCTATATGAATTATGGTCCCTTTAAGTTTTTTCAAAGGATTGGAAGTATGGATTACAAGTTAGAGTTACCTCCATCTTCACATGTACATCTAGTCTTCCATGTTTCTTGTTTAAAGAGGGTAATCAATGAAAATATATGAGTTCAAACTATTTTACTAGGTACCAATGAAGAAGAGAAAATCATACTAGAACCATAAACAATCTTGGAAACAAGGGTTAAGAAATTTTTAATAAAACAATTATTGAGTACCTCATCAAGTGAAAGACCCTACCAATAGAAGAAGCAACATGAGAAGATGAGTTATTCATGCAGAAACATCTGCAACTAATCAAGTGTTAAGGACAACACTTGTTTTTTAAGGGGAGGGACATGTTAATCCCCCATACAAATACCAATGTTCATCATAAATCCCCATGTAAATCCCTAGATATTGATTTGTTATATTTCTATTCCTATATTAGTATTTTGTGTTAGACCTTTTAATCATAATTGTACTATTGGTTTCCTATATATATTCCAAGGAGACCTAGTTTTAATAACATACATTTGTTCTATTGTAGATTGAGGTCTCCCCCACAAGGAGACTTCACATTCATTCTTATCTCTTTATTAAGGTGTGGAGTTACTTCCCTCTCTCTTTTTATACTATTTTGGTTGTTTGGTGCATAGCACAATACTATATATATGACTATTGTTATGTTTTCTAGTATCCTTCTTATAATAAAATATATTTTTTTTCTGATTAAAAAAAAAGTTGGTATATTGGAGACCAAGTACTTCAATATTCATGTCACCTTCTGGATATATCAACACTCTATTCAACCCATTGGAATCTTCCATGTTTTCTCCCCGATGAGGAATGCAAAAGATATTGTAGACATTTCTCAAATTGTTTCTCCTTTATTGGCATTCCTCTAAATCATGAACACTTCAATCGACTTCACATTTCATCTCAAGGACTTCCTTAAAATTTTTACATGTTTGGGGTATTTGGTATTTTATTTGTAATTGGATGATAAGATTGGATTTTATGCTTACACAACAATCCACTATGCTTCAATGGTATGGTATTTGAGCTAATTGAAGAACCACCTCATATTAATGCCATAATTTGGCATGGACTCACTTAGAAACTACTCCACTTTCCTTATATCCTAGAATGTAGAGGGTTTTGATTCTAGGTAAACAAATACTTCATTAACATCACTCTAATTCCAAAACAAGACTTAATCTACTCACATTGTTGATACCATGCCAAAGAATCATCTTTAAAGGGGGATTTAAATTATATTAGTGTTGCAATGGTATCCATCACTTCTTTAGCTTACTAGAATGAGTTCAAGATCAACATTAGATCAAATCCATCTATTTTATTATTCAATAGTGTAGCTTTCATAGAATCAACAATAGGTTATTAAGTTGGGTTGTTATATTCTTTGCAGTGGAAACTCGGTCTAATCGATTGGCTAGTCGAGGTGGATCGACTGAGTAAATGTTTGATTTGATGGATAATTCAAGCCGAAGGTAGAAATTTCAATATGCAGGAGGTTGACAGGAAGTCAATTTGCATTCGACTAGAAGACTGACTAAAGGTCAACTGGTTCATAGCCGACTAAAGTTTGATGGATAGTCAACTGTAACAAAATCTTGATAGTCACGATATTGCAATGAATCATCTACATGGATCTATAACCATTTTTGGTTTCCATAAATTAGGGTTTTTCATTTTATAAATCCTATAAATATGGTGTGATATAATACTATAAAAGGTGATTTGGAACTCTCAAATGAGAGGTGTGTAATGATTATGTAGATGTAAATCGAATTGGCTGCAAGGTTGTTCTTGTGTAAAAGTGAGAGAGTAGGATGACAATTGTGTATTATGTGTGGAAAAAGTTTAGTCATGTAACTCTTTATTCTATGAATGAATAAGACAAAAAGGAGTGGGATTGTCTTAAGGAATGTTGGTTTTCTCAGTTAAGGGTTTCTAGGTTAAACTCTATGTGCATGGTGTGACTATTATTGATTATTTTCTATTTAATTATGTCTTCTCTTTCTTGGTTGGTTTAGTGTGAGTGTTATTTATATACAAGTTATATTAGAACTTTTTTTTTTTGCTTTGTACAAGGCGTATCAAACAAAGGTTAAGAAAATATTGGATCTGAGTTAAAACTAGGTCTAGTGGGAGTTGTAAGGAAAATATATTTAATTTGTGCTTGAAATAATGGTAAGAAGTTCAAGGATACATATCAAAAAATTTAATGGCTATAATTTAGATCTTTGGAAGCTTAAAATGGAATATATCTTTGTATATAGAGAACAATGGTTAGTTGTGAGCCCTAGAAAAATTATGACAGGTATGTCAAAGGAATAGTGGGAGAAACTCAAAAGAAGAGAAAGGATCTCGATTCAACTTTGTCTTTCACATTCAATATTGTTGAATGTCTCAGGAAAAGACACTACAAAGAAATTGTGGGACAAGTTGGGAAGCTTGTACTAGTTGAAATCCCTAATAAACAAGTTGTTTCTTTGAAATAAATTGTATCTTATGAGGATGAGTGATGGTAGCTCAATAACAGAGCACCTAAGTGCATTCAGAACTATGATAAGTCAGTTATTTTCTATGGATATTAAAATTATTGAGGACAAATGTATAAGAATGTTGTTTTCTTTTTCAAATTCGTGGTATAGTCTAGTCGTGTCGATTGCGAGTAATGCAACCAAATTAATGCTTGAAGATTTGGTTGCATCTATGATATCATAGGAAATGAGGTAGAATAACATGGAAGAATATACCAAGGATGCCCTGATGGTGACAGGTCAAATGGTTGATAGAGGTAAAGGCAAATTCTTCGTTCAATGGTATGAGTCGAAGGGTATATCTAAATACCAAGTTCAGTGGATAAGAATATTTTGGAAGTGCAGTAAAGCTGGGCATTACAAGGGACTGCAAGTTGAAGGCTAGTAAAAAAATTCGAGGATTTGATGGGAATCAATTTACTAAAGCTCTAGATAAAGGAGGAGGCATGTATCTAGCATGGACCAGTACACAATTGGAGCATAATGGTTGGTTGATTGACTTAGGCGCATATTTTCATATGACATGTCATAGGGATTGGTTCTATGAATATGAGAGATATGAAGGAGGATATGTATCCTTGGGGGATGACTCAACAACCAAAAATTTTAGACAAGGAAGAGTCTGACTAATTCTACAAGATGAGAGGAGTATAACCCTTCCAAGCATGCTACATATTTTTGGTTTTTAAAGAAATATAATATATGTCAGCAAAATTAGTGATTCAAGTGTGCACACTCTATTTCAAAAGGATTTGTGCAAAATGGTCAAGGGAATGATGGTATTAATGAGAGGAATTCAGATTGGAACCCTGTACAAGATTTTGGGGAGTCTCGAATCGACTAAATGCAACAACATTGTTGTCTCTAAATTTGAGTCTAGTACGAATCATCTCAACTCGAACCGGGTTTACTATAATCCAACCAACTCGACTATTCATAGCCTAGTCAACATGAACATGTTATGGCACTAGAGGATGGGACATATTGGGGAAAAAGGAATTCGATCTATGCACAACAAAGGTATGGTCGAAGTTTTTCCTAATTGTAATTTAGAAGTCATTTTCATTAAAATTGCATGTATGGAAAAAAAATCATGTGAATAATTCCCATTTGGAGCCACAAGGGAAAAAGTGATTTTGGAATTGATACATAGTGTTGTGCTTGGGCCTATACTAGTCCCATCACTAGGTGGATCTATGTATTATGTTTCATTCATAGATGATTTCTCTAGGAACACATGACTATATTTCTTGAGAAATAAATATCATGTTTTCATTAAGTTCAAAGAGTTTAAATCTCTTGTGGAAAACCAGATGGAGAAAAATATTGATATGTTGAGAATTGACAACAGAGGTGAATTATGTGGTAAAAAGTTTGAGCAGTTATGCAAGCAATGTGGCATAGCACACAAAACTACCACTCCATATCCCCCAAAACATAATGGATTTTCCAAAATAATGAAGAGATCATTGATGGAAAAGGTAAGGAGCATGGTTAGTAGTGTCAGGTTCACACAAGAATTTTGGGCATGGCCAATCGACACTGCATGATATTTGGTAAATAAGTCTCCTTTATCGTTGTTAGTCAACTCGACTCCACATGAGTTATGTTTTGGTAAGAATCCTCCACTTTCACATATCATATTTTTTGGATATGATACATTTGTGCATCTTCTCAAAAGGAAAAGATGAACAAGTTGGACCATAAGGCAATCAAGTGTATTTTCATTGGGTACAAGGATGGAATGAAATGATATAGGCAATCAAGTGTATTTTCATTGGGTACAAGGATGGAATGAAATGATATAGCTTGTGGGATCCGGTATTGAGGAAAACAATTTATAGTCGAGATGTGGTATTCATGGAAGTTAAAGGAACTTCCAGGATTGAAGAGGATCAAACGAAGAAAGAACTAGAGAAGCTAGTTTGTGAGTTGAGGAACGATGAACATGATTAAGACGAGTTGACTAAATTAGGTGAAGAGGTGGAACAGTCAACTCCAGTTGTAAGGAGGTATGAATGAGTAAGGAAACTAGTTGAAACATATATTCCACCTAATTTTCATTTTTCATTTGTGTTATCTACCACTAATGATGAGCCCAAGTCAGTCAAGGAGATAGTCGACTCAACAAAGGGTAAACTCTAGAAGGACGCCATGATCAAAGAAATGGAATCCTTGCACAAGAATGTGACATGGGGTTTGGTATATCTACCTAATGGAAGGAAACACATCGGTAGAAAGTAGGTGTTCAAAAAAAAATTGAACACAGTAGGTCAAGTCAAGAAGTTCAAATATCGACTAGTAGCAAAAGGGTATTCCCAAGAAGAGGGATTTGACTTTTGTGATATTTTATCTGCTATTGCAAAATTAACTTTCAATAAAGTACTAATTTCTCTCGCTGCAACATTTGATCTTGAAATAGATCTAAAGAAATCACCAAGGATGTGGTACCAAAATTTTGACACATACATCCATATTTTGGGATTTGTGAGAAGCGTGGTTGATCATTGTGTATATTCCAAGGAAGAAGACGGTCATTTCATATATGTAGCTTTGTATGTTGATGACATGTTGTTGGTCAGAAATAACATGGATGCAATAAAGGAGGTGAATATGCACCTATCCTCCGAATTGTGACATGAAGGATCTCAATTTTGTGAACTTCATTCTGGGAATGGAGATAAAGAGAGACCGGGTAATTAAAAACTCTGGTTAAATCAGAAGAAGTTCGTTGAAGTGGTCTTGAAGAATTTCAACATGTAGGATTATAAACAAGTCAAGGTACCAATTCCTATGGGAGAAAAACTAATTGTTGAACAATGTCCATCAAGGTACCAATTCCTATGGGAGAAAAACTAATTGTTGAACAATGTCCAAATACATAAGAAGAAATAGAGGAAATTGCGTGTTTCCTAAGCTATTTTTGTTGGTAGTCTGATGTATGAAATTTTTTTCACTTGACCAAATATTTCCCATGTAGTGGGAGTATTGAGAAAATACATGTCAACACCTTGGAAAGAGCATTGGGTTGGTATCAAGAGAGAATTTAGGTACTTGTGTGGAACAACATAATATGTAATATGTTACTAAGGGAAACCTAAAACTGACAAATAAGTAAATGTACATGGATTTGTCGACATTAGCTAGGATAGAGATCTTGATCAAAGAAGGTCGACCAACACATATGTGTTCAAGATGTTCAGTGGAGCAATCAATTGGATGGGTAAGAGACAGTAGTAGTATCCTTGTAAACAAAAAAATATGAATACACGGTAGCCACCCATGCAAGAAAATAAGTTGTATGACTACATATATTATGTTTAGGGATTGGGTTTGAGTAGGCTAGCTATGAAGAAATATTGGAACATTCAAAGTGCAATTTTCTTGGCACAAAAACTAGCTTACCATTCCAGAACAAAGTATATTGATGTACAATACCATTTCATGAGTGACATGGAGGAAATAAAGAAGGTGTTGTTGGAGAAGGTATACACTTTGGAAAACATCACGAACTCTTTGACCAAGTCTATTAATGTGGTGAAGTTATGTTGGTGTAGAGAGGAAATGGGCATTGCTTCCCTAGGTAAATGAATAGAATTTCAAGTTATCATGTTTCTGCAAAGAAGACAACAAGTAAGAGAATGTTGTGTTGTTATAGTATTTTCAGTGAAAACTTAGTCCAATCGACTAATTATTGAAGGTGGATAATTTAATTCACTTGTCCAATCGACTAGTGAATGTTTGACTAGAAGGATAATTTAATTCTATGGTTAAGTCGAATTTTTAAAGGTCAATCAATAGGAGTTCGAGTTGAATTCGACTAGAAGACTGATTGGAGTTTGAATGGTGGTTAAATAGTTCATAGATGATTGAATTTGATGGTTAGTTGACTATAATAGAATCCTGAGATTCACAATATTGCAACCAATCATCTGGATGTATCTACAATTGTTTTTGGGTGCCATGAATTAGGGTTTTTCATGCTATAAATCCTATAAATATGGCATGACATAATAATATAAAAGGTGATTTGAAACTCTCAAATGAGAGGTGTGTAATGGTCATGTATATGTAAGTTGAATTAGCTGCAGGGTTTTGTTGTGTAAAAGAAAAAGAGTAGGATGACGATTGTGCAATGTGTATTAGGTGTGGACCAAGCTTAGTCATGTAAATATTTATTATATGAATGTTTAAGACAACAAGGAGTGAGATTCACTTAATGAATGTTGTTTTTCCATTTTAAGGGTTTCTAGGGTAAACTATTTGTGTACTATGTGATTTTCATTGATTATTTTATGTTTAAATTTGTCTTCCTTTTTCTGGTTGGTTTAGTGGGAGTGTTATTTCTCTACAAGTGATATTAGAGATTGTTTTCTTCCTATGTACAAGTCATATCAGAGAAAGTTTAAGAAGATCTTGGATATGAGCTAAACCTAGGTCAAGTGGGATTTGTAAGGCATTGATATTTAATTTGTGCTTGATAATGGAAAGCAGTTTGAGGATAGAGATCGAAAAGTTTGATGGCCAGAATTTTGAAATGTGGAAGATTGAAATGGAATGTATCCTTGTAGATCGAGAAAAGTGGTTAGGTTTGAGTCCTGAAATAATTCCAACATGAATTTCAAATGAAGAATGGGAGAAACTCAAAATAAGAGCAAGGAGATAGGTCCAACTTTGTCTTGTAGATTCAATATTGATGAATTTATTATGCAAAGAAACTGTGGGATAAGCTGGGAAGATTTTATCAGTCAAAATCCTTGGTAAATAATTTATTTCTTAGGAAGAAATTCTATTTTTTGAGGATGAGTGATGGTGCCTTAGTAATAAAGCACCTGAATGCTTTCAATATTGTGATTAGTTGGTTATTGTCTTTGAAAATTAATATTAATGAGAGGGGGGAATGTATCATTTTGTTGTTCTCTTTGCTATATTCATGGGATAGTCTAGTCGTGGCCATTGGGAGCAATGAAACCACATTAACAATTGAATATGTGGTTGCATCTATGTTATTAGAGGAAATGAGGAAAACGAACATGGAAGTACTGACCAAGGATGCCTTGATGGTGAGAGGTCGATCAATCGATGGAGGTAAAGTTAAATTCTCTGATCGACAATCTCAATTGAAGGGTATAAATGAATCCCTAATTCAGTAAAAACGAATATGTTGGAAATGTGATAATTCTGGGCATTACAAAAGGGACTGCAAGTCAAAGGCTGGTGAAAAAAATTCAAGGATCTGATGGGAATTAGTCGACTAAAGCTCTGGATAATGGAGGTGATGTGTATCTGGCATCACCCAATACACAGTCAGAGCATGAAGTTTGGTTTATCAACTCGGGTGCATCTTTTCATATGACACCTCACAAGGATTGGTTATGTGAGTATGAGAGATATGAAAGAGGAGATGTATTCTTGGGGGACAACTCAACAACCAAAATTGTTGGACGAGGAAGAGTCTGATTAATGCTACAATATGGGTGGAGTAGAACCCTTCCAGGTGTATGTTGTGCTAGGTACAACAACCCTCCATTTTCTTATACATTTTCTCGCTAAGCCCCCCCCTCTAATAAAGTTGAGCTCCTTTTTGTCCTTCTTTGATAACTTCTTGACTTGAGTTTTGAGAATGATTTCTCATTCCTCTCTAAGCATTCCACTTTCAGTTCCATATTTTGGTTGAGCATATATCTTTGATTTTGGAAACTTAAGTGAAAATTTGAAGAAAAAATCTTCTTTCTCGGACAAGTTAATGTAATATCCTCATGTGTACACTGAAGGAGTTTCCATAAACTCCTCTGGTGCATACCAGAGGACTTCCCTTCATCTCCTACAGTCATAATTGAGACACTTCCTTCAAAATCCTTTGAAGTGTCTTTTTACCACTGCACAACTTTAACTTAACTCCTCCGGTTCGACTATAGGAGTCCCCAACCTCTCCTCATAACTATCACGTGACTTTATACTAACTCTTATGGTTTGACCAAAGGATTTCATACTAACTCCTCCGATGAAACCATACGATTTCATCCTCTACCCTCCATTACCATCGATGTACTTCACTTCGATTCCTCCGGTATACACCAAGGACTTTGACGCAAAGTCCTTTGGTGTAAACCAGAGGACTTCCCTTCAATTCCTTCGGTGGTAGGAACTCTTTTTGATTGATTTCATTTATGACAACAACACCTATAAAAGGACCACTTTCCCATCATTTCTTCACCATTGTTACCAAGTGCACTTGGGAGAAGAAGATACCATTGAGAATCTGAAAGAACGAGACCCCCCCCAACCATAAAACTACCTTCCACATATCAATTAATTTCTAAGTAAGCCCTAAATCCAGAAATACCCTTTTTGTTGGCTTATGTTGCTATGGTTAGGGTGTTAAGTTTCATAACAAGGTTTCCATTTTATGTTAACCATGCCTACTATCCCACCCAATAAGTCCCTTACCCTCTTTTCAACCATGGTTGATTCTCCATTTTCTAGACATATAGCACCACATTCGGTGCTATCCCAATGGAAAATTTTCCTCGAAGCTACCTAAATCTCCCTTTGCACCAATGCCAAACTATCCTTGACCAATTTCCTTACCATTATAAATCTTAGATACTACCGCCTCGGACCTTGAAATTGCATTACCACTCACTTCACAAAGGTATTATTCCTGTGCGTTTGGCCTCAGGTACAACACTACTCGGACACAAAGTTATTCTATTTTTTTACACAAAGCTAACTTCCTTAGCACTCGAACCCGGAAATAAATCCAAAGTCCATAGCCCAACACTTAACTAAACTTTGAGAAATCACTCTGTGAATCGAAAGAGTTGTTATGAACTATTCCAGTCTCATCAACATTTTTTGCAACAAATTATTTTTTTCATTCAAGGATTTTAGCACTAATGTTTCTGGTCTTCACCGGAGGATTTGAGATAACTTCCCTAGTCATCTTCGTGTTCATTGACATTATTTTTGCAAACTGCTTTGGCACCTTCGGGGAACTTTTTACCAAATCACCATGTCCATTCAAAGAGATTAGTATGAACTCCTATGATTTTCACTAAAGGATTTGACACAAAATTCTTTTGTTTCTATACTCACATACCGACACACTTCATACAAGTTTCTTCGATCCATTCAAAGACTTTTTCAGGACCTGTCTTGGTGTATTCAGAACTATTTGAGAGAATTCTTTCAGTACACACCATATTCTTTTACACTAACCCCTCGTACAAGGTATCTCATTGGTTCACTTAAAATTAACTCCCCTAATTAGAAGAGATTAGAAAGAACTGCATAATGGAAGAACTGGTCGATAAGATTCAAGATAGCAAAATCCGCAGACGAGAAGTCACTAAATCAACCACCACAGTAACGGTGAACTTGATTGAGAAACATCTTATACAACCAACCAAAGTCCATACTATGATTCAAGAATTCATGGATACAATATCAAAGGTCATATAGACCCTCAAAGACAACACATCCATGAAATCAACTTCCCTTGAGTAATTAGCATACCGTCGAATAGCAACACTTTATGATCAGCTAGAAATGTGGACAACATATATATGGGATAAGAGTCAATGATAAAAGAAAAAATGGTGATTCTAAATTTCTATCAACTGCATTTTATTTTTTATTTTCCCATCCAACCTCAATTTTTTCTTTTCCCCCATACATGTGTCACAATCCTAGGAAAGGAATATGAAAAGTCACCTTTTGTAATAGTTTATTTTGAGGGAATACAAGAAATCACAAGGGAGTTAGAAAAAACTATGGGAAGATACCCACTTTCAAGGGCCTCTTCAAGCTTTGTATACACTCTATAATTATGTTTGTATAAAATACTTGGTTAATGAATATTGAGAAGCCCTGAAGGCCAATTTTTGAAAGAGAGAGGAACTTGCATGTGTTGTTTTTTTGTTGTGAACTATTTCAAGATGAATGTATGTTGTTCACATGGAATATAAGAATATGATTTACTTTAGAATAATCTGATGCAATCTATGCCATTCTTGCATTCTTTTTAATCTTTCTTGTATTTTATGTCTTGAGAACATGCATTGTGATGTATGCAAAAATATAGTTTAGACTTTTCTGATTATATATTTGTGTGTATGTGTTTCTAACTTTTCACCTTCATGATAGTTATATGAGTGGGGTTTCCAACAGATTTTAATTTCATTACAGCTCATTCGATTATGATAGTTCGCTCCTAAATAGGATAGGATAGGGTATATTAGAAGTAGATTATATTCCTTTTTTTACATAGTCTTCATCTACATCTTTACATTGCATAACCATCCACCTTCACCCTCAGAACCAGTAATGGTAGTCGGGCCAGGATCCTGATGGGCATCCTAAAAACAACAGTGCATAGTCTAATTGGGATTATGTATTGGGGAGTACCCCTTACTATTGTTGGGTAATTATGCCCCATCAATAGAATTAGTGCTAGAAGGAGGGACTAAAATTGTATGTCTTACATAAACACAGTACACAATCACGACCAATCCTATGAAAACATTCATGGTCCAACCCTTTTTTCTTAACATTAATCCAGAATATGAGGTTACCTTTGAAGACACAAATCCTACATTCTAAAGTTCCACTGGAAGTCCTGAAACCCATACAAAAACTTTGTTTCCTATACCCTACAAAGAATTTATTGAAACTACTTGTATCACTCAAGCCTACGCCAAGTTACTTAGAAAATTTCCCACAACCTCAGAGTTACCAAGGAGGATAAATACCCATGTGAGATGACTAGACAACCATCCCAACATTCTGGTTGAATCTATTGAATATATTATTGAAACTTCTCTCATGAAGTACATGTACCATTAAATTGAATCCCTCCTACCCCTCCTAAAACGGAACACGATTTTGACAGTGAAAACCCAGAAATGAATCTTGAACAAGTCATGGGTGAACATCAAGAATGAAGGGTAGCAATGATCTAGGTGGATATCGGGGGCCACCCACTTTTTCCAAATGGCTCAAAACAGTTTTCTGGCCATTTTGGTAATTTACTATTTTTAGCAAGTTTTAACTTCTGGGGCCATTTTGAGGGTCCAAATGAAGGTTTTTCGATATCGAGG
>CBVK0101571023.1:0-13602 GCA_900067695.1 Picea abies | reverse complement strand
GTTGCATCATTCCTCTGAATGTGTTGGATCTTGAGATCCTTCTGGATATATGGCAAGAGATCCCTTCTCTTGTATTAGCCTCTGACCCAAGGATTCATCAGGTAATTTACATTGTTGTTCTTGACATCCCAGATAGTTATGGCTTGTTGTTAAGCAAGTATTGGTTAGGAAAACTTCAAGGCTATTTCTCTACAAACTGGTCCCACCTATGGTTGTCATCAACCCAATCAAATCTGTGTAAATAGTGAAGATCATATGAAACACATAGTAATTGAATTACAAGGTAAGAACGAGCCTATCATCTTTGCACATTCCATTTTGGGTGATTATTTCATAGATATTAACCATGTTTGTTACAAAGCATAGCCATTTGAAATGCAAACAAACACCTAGTATGAACTCCTTCCATGCAATCAGACAGATGATAATTCTTCTATAGTATTAAAAGGATTAGGTTACTGTAAAATTAATCCACCTATATATACTAATATTTGGACTATGTTTTTTGATGGCTCCAAATCCTAATATGGAGATGGGGTAGGATGTAATCTCATCAATCCACATGAATGTAAAACACTCATATCCTACCGGTTGGAATTTGAATGCACCAATAACATTGTGGAATATGAAACCTTGGTCCAAGGTTTGAAGAATGTCATTGATTATAAGGTAAAATGCTTATGAGTGTTTGGTGATTTAGAAATAATCATCTGACAGGTAAGAAACACCATTCATTGTTTGTCCCAAAATTTAAAGAGGTTACCAACAAGAGGTATGAAATTTACTTTATTCTTTCCAATATTTTAATATTGAATCTATACCTCGGTACCAAAATGTTGTTGCAGACATTTTGTCAAACACAACCTATAAATATACACCTCTTAATGATGGTTTTAATGTTGAAATCATGTCCAGGCCTTCAATACCAGATAATGTCATAAACTGGAGGGTATTCAATAATGATACCCAAATCACCAATTTCCTTACAAGCTCATATGTCTTCCAAGGATTTGTAATAGATGATGAATCTCATGTGTAAGATCTTCAAAGATATCGAGATGAAGCAATAAAGGTAAAAACCAATTGCATCCCAAACCAGATAATGTCATAAACTGGAGGGTATTCAATAATGATACCCAAATCACCAATTTCCTTACAAGCTCATATGTCTTCCAAGGATTTGTAATAGATGATGAATCTCATGTGTAAGATCTTCAAAGATATCGAGATGAAGCAATAAAGGTAAAAACCAATTGCATCCCAAATAATGTACTATCACTTGAGAAATTATTCAACTTACAAACTAAGTTCAAAAGACTCGCAAATCCAAAGGCCAACAGTGCAACCATGATGCATTTTCTACTAAACCTTGGAACCCCTAAATAAGCCAAGTACATCAACTTGGGAACCTCTTGTTTAGAGGTTGAAAATCATACATTTACACAATTGTTCAAGAAGTATTATGATGTATTTTCATGGGCTTATGATGATATAAAGACTTATGACACCTGGATAATTCAACATGTGATTCCAATCAAAGAAGGTGTCAAATCATTCCAATTTTTTTTTAGGAAGATACATCTGAACCTTGAATCGCTCATTCAAGAGGAATTAAAGAAACTATTAGATGCTTGGATCATCTTTAAGGTCCATCATTCAACCTGGGTGTCAAATATGGTTCATGTCAAAAACAAGTCAAGAGAAATCAGGATATGTATAGATTTCTATAATTTGAAATGAGTTTTCGACAAAGATAACTATTGAATTTCCCCCATGGAACAAATCCTACAAATTGTCTCTGGCTCTGAAATGTTCTCTCTATTAGATGGGTTTCCTAGATACAACTAGGTTCTCATAGAAGAACTAGATCGATTAAATACCACTTTCAGAACAAAGTGGGAGACACACGCATATCGTAGGATGCCCTTTGGTTTAATTAATTTCAACACTACATTTCAAAGGGAAATGGACATTGCTTTTAAAGGTATAAATTGTAAAATTGCAGTGATCTATATAGATGATTTCACAGTCTATTCTAAGCAAATATTAGATCACCCAGAATGCATGAAATAAATAATTGAACGATGTGGAAAGTATGGTATCTCTTTAAATCCTAAAAAGATTATTTTCGCTATTTCAGAAGGTATTTTATTAGGGCATGTTGATTCTAAGAACAATATTTTGGTATATCTATAAAGAACTAAGGCTATCATGCAAATCCCACTGCCACACAGCAAGAAGTCTATGCAGTCCTTTTTTGGAAAGATCAATTTTGTAAGAATATTTATTCCATACTTTGCTAAAATTGTGAAACCCCTTCAAGGATGATAAATAAGGATGTTTAGTTCAAATGGACATCCATTTAAAAGGATTTTTTTGAGAACATCAAGGCCTCTATAGCAGCTACACCATCTCTACAGAGTCCAAATTTCACCAAGGAATTGTTTTAGTACACCTTTGCATCTAGTCATTCCCTCACAACAGTGCTCACACAAAAGGACGAGCAAGGGAATGAATGCTCAATTGCTTCCATGAGCACTAGGTTATAGGGTGTTGAACTGAATTACCCACCAGTGGATAAACAAGACTTTTTTTCCACAAAGAAATTTAACAGTTCATACTGTATATTTTGAAGAACCACACTAAGGT
Organism: Picea abies; assembly: GCA_900067695.1. Classification (NCBI taxonomy): domain Eukaryota; kingdom Viridiplantae; phylum Streptophyta; class Pinopsida; order Pinales; family Pinaceae; genus Picea; species Picea abies. The sequence continues at coordinate 10,953 of CBVK0101571023.1, read as the reverse complement.
GGTCATTCCTCACCCAGAGGTCATATCTCTCTTTGTACAAAGAGAGCTGTGAGAGAAATGAGGTAATTGGATAACATCCCTACAAGAATATGACCTAGAATTTAAGCCAACAAACATTGTCAAAAGTTAAGGCCTCTGCAAATTGGTGACCAGAATCATGGATGTTAAAAATCAGGAAGAGAATGGTTGGAAAGAGGAACCAACTCTCTACACAAAAGAGGTTCCCTACGTTCTTATTGTTGATAGATCATGCTATAATGATCTCAAGTATTATCTTCAATATGTTATGACCCCAGAACACCTCAATGCCAGATAGAAAAGAGTGTTGAGGATGAAATCATTACAACATTAGTTAGTTCATGGTGTCTTGTTTAAAAATAATTATGGAGTGTTACTTTGATATATTGAAAAGAAACATGTCGATAAAGTCCTTAAAGATATCCATGATGGACCGATAGAGAGCCATTTATCAGGAGATACAATGACTCATAATATATTGATAGATGGATACTATTGACTGACATTGTTCAAGGATGCTCATGCATACTCATGCGGTTGTGGAAATTTCCAAAAACCATGTTGGAAGAGAGTATAAGGTCGTTGTTCCTCTTCATCCTATTGTTATTGAAGAACCCTTCTAACAATGGGGGTTGGATATCATTGGTGATATTCATCACCATTCATTGAAGCAACACATGTATATCATAAACGCTACTGATTACTTTACGCATTGCACTGAATAAATACCATTAACCAAGGTGAATGATGAAACAATAATGAATTTCCTTGAACAACACATTATCACCAAGTTTGGGATCCCTAACTCTCTTTTGTTTGATAATGAAAAATATTTTTCATAATTAAATTTGTCTGTGATTTCTTTGGAAAAGGGGATCACCTTAAAATACACAGCCAACTATTACCCCCAAGGCAATAGCTTGGTCGAATCCACAAACAAGAACTTGATCTAAATCCTTAATCGAACTGTAGTCAATCAACAAAGAAACTAGCATAACTCCCTACCCAATTCCCTCTGAGATGATTGTGTCACCCCTAAGGCCTCTATAGGGACTTCTCCATATTTTCTTATCTACATGAAATAAGATATTTTACCTTCAAATATTTACCTTCCTTCCCTACAACTCACCCAATAGTATCGTGGGAGAGAATGTCCTGTCATCCAACGACGCATCAATACTTTGTTGAATCTAGAAGAGAATCATGCTAAGGAAAAAAACAATTTAGAAAATCACAAAAAAACCATTAAGTGATGGTTTGATAAGAAGTTCATTGGTGAGAAATACTTCCAAGTTGGTAATATGGTTCTCAAATGGGATAAGCCACATGAGGATAAAGGAAAACATTCAAAATTTCAGCAGTTGTGGCTTGAAATTTTCAGGGTCAAAGAAAAAATTAGCCAAGGAGCTTACCATTTGAGAAATATTGAAGGGGACACTGGCCTCATCCACATTAATGGAAAAATATCGAAACAATACATTAGTTATCCCTTGGGGCAAATCCCTCCTTGTATATAAATAAAGAGTGTGATTTTTTTCCTTTTTTTCTGCCCAAATCTATTTCAATTTTTGTTTGCATAACATTTCACATTTGATTCAATACTTCAAAGTTTGTTTGATTTTGAGTCTTTCATTTTTCTCTCTTCAGAACTACCACCCTGAACTTCTCAAATGCTTGATATCTTGGGCCTGAATAGACTTTAAAGTGTAACACATTTGGTATCAACAACCTAAGAACTTCATGACCTAGCTTCCAGAAATAACCCCATTCCTAACTATGCAGTGTTGTTATTCATCACTTTAAGTTATATCTAGTATTGGAACATAGTTCTTCAGCACACGAGCATTGTACATTTAAAATGTGATAAATAAATGAGCCAAGGTCCTTATCTAAGAACATATTTTTTACGTTTCTATGGACTTAGAGGAAACAGTCTAGGAAATACATTTGTAGTACTCCAGAGAATGTTACTCAAGAATTTTTCTCATCAATAATAAAGTTGGAAAATATCAACATCACAGGTGTCATCCCTCTTGCCTTTAAAGGAAGATTGGAATCCCCCCATCCACCTCTCTCAAAAATTTAGAGAATTAAATTTTAAAAGGTAAAGGATTTGGGAAAGGAATTCCAGAGAATGTGGTACATGCAAGTATCTTCGTCGGGGATATGTACACTCATTGGCAGTGGAGCAATGATTGTGACACTGGGGTGACTACGTTGGGGCTATGGACGCTCGCTAGCAGCAAAGAAACACCAAGGAAATTAATAAAAACTTGTATTTTCATCATTCTTGATGTCTCAATTCCCTATAGTACTCCTCGTACCTCCAAAAAATTGTTTTTGTGTGAAAAGGTGTGTGTTAATGGTCAATATGTTTTGAGTCTTGGTCCTAAATCCCCTTGTATCATACAAAATTTTCCACATCAAAATGTACATTCTAGAAAAGCTATGGGATCTATTATTTCTCTCTTAGGTCATGCATTGTAGTGCTTACTACCCTTAAAGGTTTGTGTTTGTATACCACCTTATGGAATTTCATGGCTTTTCCCAATGTGTCGCCATTTGTTGTGCCAAGAAAAAAAACCCTCAATTTTCTTGTTAATCCCCCCCCAAGAAAATTGAGCCCCTTTTTGTCCTTCTTTGTAAACTTCTTGACTTGAGTTTTGAGCATGGTTTCTCCTTCCTCTCTAAGCATGTTACTTTAAATTCCATATTTTGGATGAGTATACATATTTGATTTTAGGAACTTGAGCGAAATTTTGAAGAAAAGTTCTTCTTTCTCAAACAGGTTAATGTAATATCCTTTGGTGTACACCGAAGGAGTTTTCATAAAATCCTTCAGTGCACACCGTAGGAGTTCTCTTCATATCTTGTAGTAAAAATAAGGACACTTCCTTAGAAATCCTCTGAAGATTCTTTTTACCACCACTTAAATTTAACTTAACTCCTCTGGTTTTACCAGAGGAGTTCCCACAAAATCCTTTGGTCGAAATGGAGGAGTCCCCACCTTCTCCTCATAACCATTGCGTGAATTTGTACTAACTCTTCTGGTTTTATTGGAGGCATTTGTACTAACTCATATAGTCAAAATAGAGGTGTTCATCCTTTACCCTCTGTGGTCGTCGATGTACTTCACGTTGAGTCCTATTGTATACACCGAGGAAATTGATGCACAGTCCTTCGGTGTATATGGGATGACTTCCCTTCAATTACTCTGGTGGTATGAAACCTTTCCAACCGATTTAATTTATGACACTAATGCCTATAAAAGGAATGCTCACCCATCATTTCTTCACTATTGTTATTGAGCACACTTGGGAGAAGACGAGACCATCAAGATGTCGAAATAACAAGACCCCCCCACCATCAAACTACCTTCCACATGTCGACTAATTGCTAGGTAATCCCTAAATCCTACGATACCCTTTTCGTTGGTTTTTGTTGATAGGGTTAGGGTTTTAAGTTTCGTAGTAATTTTTAACACATAGGATGTACAGATTCAAGGTCTTCCCTCATTTTAAAATTTTTTTTAGTTTTTTCTCAGAAAGACTCCATTGGTCTTAGTCAGTCATGTGATTAGTCTTTATGATATCAGTAATTTTTTAAAATATTAGTTTTGAGTCATAGAATTATAATCTCAAGGTTTTGATTCATCTTTTCTATTACTAAATCATGGTTTTGGTTTTATATCCTAGGTCTAGGAAGCTAATCTGAAACACATGTCCAAGGGTCTTCATGTCACTATGGTACTAGTCATCTTTTGTAAAGTGGGAAAGGATTGGGTCTTATATGCAGATTGTTTTTATAGGTCACCACTGATTTTTTTATCTGAAATAGGTGTACAAAGGATCTTAAAGTCACATATGACCATTTGGGAGTTGTGTCATGTGTCAAATCAACTCGTTGCAAACTCTCCTAAAGTTCACAGCAATTCAAAAATAGATCATGTGCCAAATCTTTCATGATTGTGATTTTGCAAACATGGAAGTTGGTAGATTCTTGTTTTCAACACCATCTCCTCATCAATTATCTTCAAAGGGTTGGTTTCAAAAGGAAGATTTATCATTTTTACCTTCATTTCCATTTGCAAAGAATGCACTACAAACTTCTCGTCACTGCAGAATCTTGGCGCTGTGAAATCTCCTATAGTGGTTGATGGTGGATTAAAATCTTAAAGGACTGCTGGTTTAGTTTTCTATAGCAAGGAGTGAGCTTTATATACCAGGTACTTTGCTTGATGTTTAAATTCCACTGCCTGAAAACATATTATAATCAAACCCTAGTTGCTACAAGTTTTAGATTCGCTGCAAACTAGTTTATATAATTGGTGTAATGAACTCATCTTTGCTTGGTTAGCTTGCACATTCTTGTCCTTCAAACCTTTATGAAGACCCAGGATATGTGTTTTCTATTCAAAGGTTAATTTGTAGCTTATTCTTGCAACCATCACTCCATTTGTTGAAAACTTCCTATTTGTTGCAAACTACATTTGTTGCTAATTGTCTGCACTGCGAACTGGATGTGCTACAGATCCCCTGTTTTTTTCTCAATTGATAAAAACCTAGATGAAATCATTTTCACTCAGGTTTGGAAAAATTCATTCCACCCATAATCATATTCCTCTCCATACCTTTGAAATTGTAAATCCTTCTGATGAAAACCCTATTCTAAAATCTGTTGTTCCAAACTTAATCAGTGTGTTGAGAACTGATCAATTGTGCTGCAAAATCTCCTGTAGCGGCTTCTAGTGAGTTAAATTATTGAAGGAATGATAAAAGTGTTTTGTATGTGCTAGCACAAGCTACTGCCAAATAGTACTCTACTGGGAAAGTTTCATTATTGCAATTTTTAATGAGAGTTTTATCGGTAATACTTGATATATGTGTTTATGATGAGAAGAGGTTAGTTCTGGTGTTCAAAGCATTTTTTCAGTTAAAAGGGGAAAGTGACCTTTTATTGGTATTAAAAATGGTGAATACAGTGTGCGATAGATTTGAAAAACATGCTTCTACAGAGATTTTGCAGTGAAATCCGGATTCACTACGAAACTAACATACACAAAAATTTCGCAGCAAATTAGTACGCTGGGAAATATTATTTTCATCATATCTTTTAAAATACGATCTAGGTTTTGCTAAAAAACTATTTTGGAGAATAATTATAATGTCATTAAATTTCTGACCAAAACTCATCCCGACCCAGTTCATCTTTTTGGAGAAAAGTAAAAAGCATCACATACAAGAAAGTTTGCAGTGAATTCTGCAGATGCACTACAAACTCTAACAGTCTGTTAAATTCGAGTTATGGGAGATTTTCCATCTATCAGAGGAGGTTAGAATGGTTCCCTAAGATGAATTTAGACATAAAGGGACACTTGTACCTAACATCCATCTCCACTAGATCTCCAAACATGAGATTACTGTAGTTTCATTTATCATCACCAACAAGAAAGTTTGCAATGAATAATGTAGATACGCTGTGAACTCTAGCAATCTGATAAATCTGAGTTATGGGAGAGTTTCCAGCTATCAAAGGTTCTCTAGGAGGCATTTAGACATCAAGGGACACTTGTACCTAGAATACAACTCCACTAGATCTCCAAACATGAGCTGGTTGTAGTTGCATTTATCATCACCAACAACTTCCTGGAATCTAGCAGTTTGTTAATTTTCTATTTGTTTGTCTATTGCCACATCTATCCAAGGAATAGAATCCTATGTTAGAGCTAGGTAATGAGTCATAGAGAAATTCTTGATGTAATTTTCTACTTAAGGGGTGATATGACTCCAATAAAGGGTTGTAATGGTGGGATGTGAAGCTTTATCTTTTTCTCTCAGCCATAAAAGTTTCCAGACTGTATGTAATCAGACTTAAGATTCTTGAATAGTTAAATATCAGTTTCTTCTCCTATTGTCATATTATGTGTTTCAGTCATACTTTGATGCTAGTTATTGATGAAGGATTCATCTTTATTACTTGTTCATGAATGCAGTGAATGATTTACTATTTATTTACTGGTGCAAGTGTTATCAAAGTACATTTTCTTATTTATTAGGAGGTTCCTTTTTTATAATATTTCTACTGTATATGTCTCAAAAGTACCTGATGTAACCTGGTGCATATACTTCATTTTTATGTTCAATATTCCATCTTTCCATTGATGTTCTAAATATTGATCTAAGATTTTTCAAGCCTTACTTGCTAAATTATATTGTGTGGATATTTTTTGTTGATATCTTGGATTGAGTTTCTCATCCATTCATAACACTGGAAATTACAAAACCTTACATTTTCTATAAACCTACAAAACTCTGATGGGTATTAGGCTTACACCTACAACAATCTAGGTGTGACTTATAATGCTAAAAACAAGGTTTCCATTTTATTTTGACCACACATGTTATATCACCCGATAAGTCCCCCCTCTTTTCAACCATGGTCGGTTTACCACTATCCAGACATATAGAACCACCTTGGGTTCTATCCCAATAGCAATTTGTCCTCGAAACTATCTAAATCTCCTTTTTTGCCAATTCCAAACAATCCTTGACCTGTTTCCTTACCATCATAACTCTTAGCTACTACCACCTCAGAGCTTGAAATTGCATTACCAATTACCTTTCAAAGGTACTATTCCCATGTGTTTGGCCTCTCATAAAATGTTGCTCGGACACAAAGTTATACTTTTTTCTTACCCAAATCTCACAACCTCATCACTCAACATAGAAATCAAGACAAAGCCCATAACCCAAGACATAACTAAACTATGAGAAATTTTTGTGTGAACCAAAAGAGTTGTTATGAAATAATTTAGTCTCATTGGTGATTTTTGCAATAAAGTCTCTAGTTCATTTGGGGATTTTAGCACTAACTCTTCCAATATTCACCAAAGGATTTGAGATAAACATCCTTGGTTGTTACCTTGTTCACTGACATACTTTATGTAAATTGCTCTGGTTCCTTTAGGGACCTGATTACCAACTCACTTGATCCATTCAGAGAGATTAGTATAAACTCCTTTGGTTTTCACCAGAGGAGTTGATGCAAACTTTATTAGTTTCTATACTCACATACTTGAACACTTCACACAAGTTTTGTTGGTCTGTTTAGAGAAATTTTCACGAATTGTCTCAATGTATTCATAAATATTCACAAGACTTCCTCTGGTACACATCAGAGTATTTTATACTAACCCCTCAGATATAGAAGGTATCTCATCAACACACATAAATTAACTCCTATGATAGCCATCATAGCAGTTTGATAGAAGTGCTCTGGTTTCAAGCCCATTGATCTTTTCAACATGGCTTTCGCTCTGGATTTTTACCAAGACTCAAGAAACTCGTTTTATTATACTCTCATCATTTGATGACGATCTTCCACCTAGTATCAACACAACTGAATCCTCATGTATTGCACGTAAATTGATTTAATAAACTCATTGGTGTGCCTAATCATGTTTATATATTTGGATTAATCTCATTTTTTGGATTTGTATATTTATACATGTCCCTGAGGAATAAGATAACTAAAAACAAAATTTACATAGAGGCCTCCAGGAGCAGTCACCAAATCGAATATGAGCCAGACATTATCAGGGAAATGTACAATGGCACCTATGGATTCCTAGAAAAGGGAGAAGTTGTACTCAGATGGAACAATGTATATCAAATGTTCAAAAAACAAAACTTCGCCATTGATGCAAAGGACCAGGACGAACTAAATATTTTCAAAACCATCAAAAATTCTAAAATTCACAGAGCAACATCCTGCGTTGTTGTATTCCCTTGTGCTAACTCTATTGCCTAGATACTAAAGCATCTGGACTTGGGGCTAACTCTATTGCCTAGATACTAAAGCATCTGGACTTGGGAAATATATACATTTTCGATGTTAGGGGAAAACCTATAACATCATTCCATCTTGAAGACCTACCCAAGTGTTATCATATATATAAAGGGACCAAGAAGCTAGACAATGGACTTCTTGGTTTCAAGCATACAACCAAGGACCTATGTTGCATATAGTACAAGCCATATAAGCAATTCAAACTCAAACCCACTGGAAGATATCCCACAACCGCACTAAAATATCCTTATCAAAACATGGTGGCCATGTTATGTAGGTTGTACGGGGAGAAAGATGCCTCCAAATTTCCCCTATCATATATGCCATTGATTTACCATTGTGCAGACAAAGGATCATTGTGTTGATATTATGGTAGTTGCAGAAGGTATTAGCCTCCATGTGTAACCTTTTTCTAGAATAGAATATTTCGGAAGCAAGAGAACCTCCATGTGTAACCTTTTTCTAGAATAGAATATTTCGGAAGCAAGAGAAACCCTAAACAGATGTGTAAAAACCCTAGAAGACAAGTTGGCTCAGTAGAATAATTTATATTAAAGTATTATCCTCCAGAAAGATAAGTCATCCTAGACAGGTGACAAGGAGAAATATAAATAGGAGGTTCTTGAGCTCATTTTCACTTACCTCAATCACTCTCTCAAGTATAGTGCAAGTTTGGAGTTGCAGCTGCAAGAACAGAAGGTGGATCTTCTAGGGTGATTCTTGGTCTCTCTCTCTCTAGCGCTATCTAGCATAAGATATGTGCCATACCTTTTACTATCTCTTGGTGGTATTCTTCGTGACATTCTTGGTGGTATTATGATATTCTTGGCGGTATTCTTGGCAGTATTCTTGGTAGGTGCAACTGCAACTACTGCATTTGAGTATTGTTCTTGTTTTTTGGTTTTGGGACTTTCTGTTTGGTGTGCTATATTTGGGGAAAGATGTGCTCTCTTGGTTATCTGTTGGTTCTAGTGTTTCTTCCAGAATCATTCTATCTATCAAAGGTTATGGTGCTCGGGGGTGGTTTCATGCCTATGGATGGGAGACAATATTGTGATATTGTCTATGGTTAAACGAGAAGATCGAATATTTTAATAGGTTATGGGCCCACACTACCTTTATAACATTCTAACTACTAGAAGGTAGAGCGGGATTTCTTTGTAAAGTTTTTTGTAGCACTAGTTGCAGTTGAAACTAGCGTTTATGATTTTGCAGCTGCAATAAACCCCAATCTAATTCTTTGGGCACTTTAAGTGAAACAATTGGCATAATTTTTATTTATTCTAGTTCTCCCTAGCCTAACGCACCCTCTGGTGTCTTCATCTAGCAAAAATGTCAAGTTTGAGTTCTTGGTCAATGTCAAAGGTTGACTTTCAGTCAAAGTTGATTTTGTGGTAAAAGTTGAAATTTCATAGTTTCTAGCTTGTTCTAATCATTGATCCTTTTTTATTCAGTTTCTAACCTCTTCCTTTCAATATGGTGTCTAGTTCCAGATTAGAAGACAATCTTAACGATGCTACTAATTTCAAAGGTATGCACTTGTATATGCTTTTCAAGTTATATCTTCTAGCAAAACATGAGTTTGTTTGCAGGGGATGTACAAGAGACCTTGTCCAAGCAATGATCTTGGATTTTGTGCATTCATAGGAACAAGTGAATCCTCCCTAGAAGTTGAGGCTCTAGGTTCTAGGTTTGATTGATCAAATATTTAAGTTTCAATTTGCACATATCAAGTTTGATAGTTGCTACAGTACAAGTAAACACTATAGTTGTGACAACAATCTTTGAAAGGTTCTATGCACTTGTATATGCTTTTCAAGTTATATCATCCAGCAAAGCATGAGTGTGTTTGTAGGGGATGTACAAGAGATCTTGGATTCTGTACATTCAGAGGAACAAGCGCACCCTCCCTAGCAGTTGAGGCTCCAGGTTCCAGGTTTGATTGATCAAATTGTTAANNNTCAATTTGCACATATCAAGTTTGATAGTTGCTACAGTACAAGTAAACACTATAGTTGTGACAACAAACTTTGAAAGGTTCTATTACTGCTAGGTATACTTGGTTGCATGTAAGTACTATTGATATAGATTCTTATTGCACTTGTTAGGAAGATGAAATGACATCTCCTCTAGGAGATATTTCTTGTTTTTATCCCAGGAAGGTCACCTTGGTAATTCTATAATGACTACCATCCTTGTTACCATAGATATGTTCCTATGAAAATGTTATTGGAAATACTTCTTTTTCTCTTGTTTTTCTCGTTCGGGGTAGGTCACAGGCTATAACTCTGAGAAGGAGCCACAATGACAGTTGTAAACATGGAGAAGATGACTCCATCAATCTGTGAGGTAGATGATCTCACCAAGTACCAATTCTAAAGGAAGCTTGGAAAGAAAAAGGCATTTTTGGACATCGTTCACTCAGATACAAGAGAATTAAGATCTGATAATGGAGGAGAATACACCTCGAAGGCGCTCGTTGCCTTTTGTAAAGAAGTTGGATTAAGAGGGAGCTAATCGTCCCACATAATCCTCAACAACATGGTGTGGAAGCAATAAATAACTAATCCATTGAAGAATGTATTAAGGGAATGATGAATGACCAGAATCTATCAATGTTTCTATGGGGAGAAGTATCTATGACAGTCGTATATGTTCATAATATAAGTCCTCATCTTATATTGAAGAACATGACTCCAAAAGAATATTTCTATCGAAAGAAGCCAAGTTTTGAACACTTGAGGATCTTTGGTTGTCATGTCTATATTCATATTCCCAAGGACAAAAGAAAGAAGTTGGAACCTTCAGGAAAGAAGCGCATATCTGTTGGATATAGTAAGTCATCAAAAGCTTACAGAATCTATGTCTCAGGTCAATAGAAGGTTGAAATCAACAGAGATGTGAATTTTGATGAAAATATTGGCTTCAAGAAATCTATAGAATATTTCATGGATATCAATGATGAAGAAGAACATCAAGGTCCCAAGGAATAAGTTACATGTTCTCCAGAACATCTCAATGAAAAACCTTCCACCATTGAAGAAACAGTCAAGAAGAAAGAATGGAAGGAAGTTATGAGATCGGAAG
>CBVK0101570954.1:0-27932 GCA_900067695.1 Picea abies | reverse complement strand
ATACAAGCTGTGAAGGCTCTACTTGACAGATGGGAGGAGAGAAATCACTCCATCTCTTCTACTATATTTTCAAAAGGTGTCAGGTGCTTGTCTTTGCGTGATTCAGTGCATATGATACATTTGTCTATGAACTAGGATACAAGCTATGAAGGCTCTGCTTGACAACTGGCCTCGGCGAAATAGCACTCTCGAGCCAACTGTGGAAGTTTATCACCTATTTGAGCGTCAATGATGTGAAGAGAACTGAGTTGTGCACTCGGTTGAATCAAATGTTCATCAACTTGAGCCATATCTACCCTGTCCATCTTAGAGATATGCACCGAATCTCTTTCATTCTTTTCCTTTAGATTGAGGGAGATCTGATCTATATTCATTTTTCTTAGCATCTCTGAGGCACCTCCATTCTCCATTCCTAGCATCTCCCCATCTATGGTATTGAAAGCTTCTTGTAATGAGTTAGTTACTTTTTGAGCCTGTTCCTTGCTTAAGGTAATATTATGTTCCCAATCCTTTAACAGAATATTACCTCTTGTTTTCTCAACGATGGTGAGTCCTGGAGAATCTGTCGAAAACCTGTTGTTGGTAGCTATCACCGCCTCTTGAAAAGCGACCCGAGCAGCCTCTGCGTTCTTTTCTTTGACAGTCATATTTTCTGAAATATGATGCATTAACACACAATCTTCTTGGATCACCCCCACTTTGTCTAACAGACTTTGTTGTACAGAAGAGATCCTGCCCCTGATATCGATTTCTCAGGATTTAAACCCCTCGACGTTGATCATTTTGCTTTCAGCAACCTATAACTAAGCCTATAATCCTGTGATCATACCCCTCTATTGACTTGCCTATACCCGACCATCTCGGATCACTGAATTCGCTTGTTCCAACTTGGTTTTGAGGACTTCAATTTCCTTTTGATCAGCGAATCGGGCTAGTTCTATTTCTCCACTTACCTGACTCTTAGCGCTTTTTACGGCCGAAGCTAACCTGGCCTCGAGGGTCCTGATGAGGTGATTCTTTCTTTTCAATTGGAGATTCATCTGCCCAACCGAGAATTTATTTGCCGAAGCGTAGGCGCCCAGTGTTCCAGCGATTTCAGTAGCAAGCTGGTCACTTTTCTTGCTCTTGCCATCTGTCATGATTTTGTATTTTTTAATAGTGGACTCTCCCTCTTGATAAAATTCTCACTTCACTACAAATTTTCTCTTTTTATCAAAAAAGAACTCATTAGGAGGGAGTTCCTCTACCCTTATAGGTCTCATTTCTTCACCAAATATCCATCCCTCGCTAACATCTCCTTGTGCCAACTGCAAGGGTATGACAGAGGAGATGGGTTTTCCTATTTTATTTGTTGATTCTTTTGGAGTATTTGGGGCTTCTTTTTCAGTCTCTGCTATCTGCTTTCTCGGTGGGTCTGGAATTTTTCCTTTAGCCTCCAAATTCTGTTTGCTCAAAGGGTCTGGAGTTTTTTCCTCAACCTCCGAACTCTCTTTACTTGGCGGCTCTGGAGTCTTTCCCTCTGCCTCTGAAATCTGTTTGCTTGGAGGATCTGGAGTCTTTTCTTTTGTTTCAGGATTACTCGTTTTATCCTCTTCTGGTTGTTGTCTAGGGATAGATATTACTTCTGTAGAATCTTTAGCATTTTTATCTTTTGTCTCGGCAATGGCCAAACCTCCCAACACAGTGGGAAGATATCTTCTCCTATGCTCTTGGAATCTCAACACAGCTGCTGCATCTTAGGGTGCTAGCAATTGGATCCGGGCTAACACCTCTTCATAAGATTTCACTCCTCGGAAAATTTCGTCCGAGGGAGAATTCTCATGTTCGAATCTCTTAATCCCAACATGAGCCAGATGATTGCTTAAAAATTTCTGTGGATCATGTTTTTTAATCTCAATGGAGGCCAACTTTAGGTCCTCCAGGGCAGCAACCTTGGCTTTGGCATGCCCAAAATCTAATAAAGAATATGAATTCATTCGAATGGGAAAATAAGGCCATACCTTTTTTGAATAGCCCTTGAGTTCCTTGCTTACGCCCCCGATTACTGTTTGCCATGCAACTTTACGACAAGCTAGTTTATCGGGAATGAACAAAGGTAGCGCATGAGGGGGAACAGAAGCCCCAAAAACTCTGATGTATGAGAACTCTGCTTCTATATACCAATATGCGATGCCACTCAGACCTGTTGAAACGCTATCTGATATGCGAGGTGGTGGGTGACCAAAAATATTGATGTGCAGGGGCACCATCACCCAATTGAAAACCTCATATGGGAAATTTTCAGCTTTATTTTCCCATAATTTATCATGGTATTCATGCACTAGTTTTTCTTGGGTTGGATTCCAAGCCCAATTCATCAAGGGGAAAGGCGTCATGGAACATATCGCATCCATGATATATGCCTACATGTAAAACTTTGAGGGTTTCCCACCTGCCTTTTTCTCCCGATACTCTATGACCCTGTTGGCCAAGCTATCTGAGAGCATTTTTTCCCAATTGAAAGAGCAACCTTCAGCGACCCAAAATATGAGAGGCACCCAAGAGACATAGAAATGCGAGGTGTCTTCTCTCCCGAACAGACAACATGTCATCATGGCCACATACTTGTATTGTGGCTCTAGCGAAGCAATTGAATACATGCCCTTGTCATTCGCTCTGAATGTCATGGAGTGTGAAACCCAATCCTTTATCAAACCTGACATAGTTTTGTCATATTCTGTACACTGCTTCTTTTTGAATTCTTCTAAGAAATCCACACCGTATGTATATTCAGATGTGGAAGGCAGCTTATACATGCTTTTTAAATGCTCGGTGTTGTAGGAAAATCTGCCTGCGGACAAGTAGATCGACCTCTAAGGCTTGACCTTAACCCTAGAAAGAAAAGTGCTTATCATGGACACTGAATTTCTTTCGAATCTATGTAAGCCTAATGCATGAGAAGGGAGAGTAACAGAAGTACCTCTTAACCAACGTTTGTCCCTGCACGCTCCGAGTTGCGATCCAATCCTTTTCTCCTCACTGAGGTTTGTGGACAAAACAAGATACGACCACTTCCTACTCTATTGACATTAGCTTGAAAACAGATCTATCACTGAATGATAAGTTCATGTAACATCAGACACAAACTAGAAAGAAACAGGCCAAGCGTATCATATTAATGAGAATAACGACAGCAGTACTTACAATCGTAGATGCGAATGCGACAGCTTCGTCAAGTCCTCTTCGTCTAACCCTTGCCTAAACGATCCACAACCTGGATGGCAACAACTTCGATGATTGCTCTCCTTTGGATGACTACAAGTTTCCTCCAAGATCATAAGTTTCACATATTCAGTTCCTCCCCCCTCTTCATCACCATAGAGCTTGTTTATATAGGCTAGGAAAGGCCTAACCACTTGAGTTATGTTTAGAACCAGTTAGGAACTTCCTCCTTGGATCAAAGATCTTTTGATAGAACCAAGAATTCGAGTTCAACTGCCTCCCAAACTCGAATGATTCTCCCCTTATTCTTCTCACCGGGCTAACAATTTACCCAGAATGGAGAGCGCTCCCCCAGAAGGGGCATCAGAGCACTAGAACGCTCCAAAGAAAGCCAAGGGAAGTGCCAGGGCTTCAAATCTGAGTAGCGCTCCTGCAAAGGGGTGGAGAAGCGCTACAACGCTTCTGAAGCATGGTAGAGGGGCGCCAGCGCTTCTTAGACAATTTTAGGGGAGCGTTCCCTTTCCAAACTCTTGATTTAGAAGCCCTCTTAGGTGTTAAGAGATGTTTGACTCCAGTGAACCAGTTTCTTCCTTCAAACCAAGTATATAAGATGTTTCAAGTGCCTCTTTTGTGTCTTCATTGTGATAACATGATTCAACAACATTCACGACACTCTATATCCAACTTGCGACACTTGTGACAAGTTGTGAGGGAGTTGCGACACTTGCGACAAGTGAGAGGCAATATGCGACACTTATCCAGTTGAGTGATTTTGATGTGTAACAGAATGCCCCCCAAAGTATGAAGTCAGAAGATGCAGACTGATGATTGAAGTACTTTGTAGATATTCAAGCAAGGGTATAGACTCGGAGAACCTGACGGAAGCTGCACACAAACATCCAACAAATATCATGACATATATCGAAACCCAAGGCATGCATACCTATGCTTGGGTGATCAAGACTTGCAAGATATGGCCGCCATATAATACACTGCGGATCCATAATTGTATTGATAGTAGAGTATAGCCACCAAAGATACAATGTGGATCTATACTGTAGTGACTCAAACTGATCGTAGCCATGAAGAATACACAGTGGATCTACGAAATGATAATACATAGCCACGACCAATACAAAGTGGATCTATGTAGCAGTGCATGTGACATTGTCCAATAGAACTCCTTCGCAACCTGGGTGAAGCATATATCAAAGTGATGGCTCAACCCAGGGTCTTCATACCAATCCCAATATGGCACGAATCTGACCATGTAAATGGATGTCTTGGCGTCGAACATGGCAGAAACCACTTGATTACTGGTCAATGAGGTAAACCGTTAACAAGTGCGGGGGAGATCACCATTAATGTCGATGATTCCCAAGGTACCCTAGTACATTCCAACGAATGTGAATAGATGAGCTGAGGTCGAACACTTGTGGAATCATTCGATCAGGGGTCAATGATGTAAACCCACTGTCGAATGTGAGGAGGCCTGCCATTGAGGCATGCAAGTCCCAAAGTACTGAATGGTTTCTAAGCCTAATTCCTGGATAATGTGTTGGAGTCGACATGAATAGACTCGTCGAGGGAGGACCTTGATGTATCCCCCATCAACGACACGAAACGGACATAGAGGTGTAATTGGTAGATCAAAAGTACATGGACTGACACAGGTTTTGAGGCAAGATATTTGGGATGGCCGACTCTCGAGGCGGATACTTCCCTTGAACACTGGGGCACGGTAGTGAACATGACATGGACGAAAACTGTGCAATGGGTACCGTGACTTGCGTCGGGTGACTCAAAGGAGTGAAAGGAAACTCAAAGGATTGGCTCAGTGCAGAGGTTCAACGGATTATGATATGTGAAAAATGACAAAGTTCCATGTTCAAGGGCGACTCTAAGAAATGCTGGATAGAGTTCTCAAGAGACTGCTTGGCTTGCTCCTTTCAATTTTTCCCCCATCCAGATAGATGAGTACCTCTTTTTAATTTAATGAGCTCGAGGAGCATAACACATGCTCGATATAACTCACCTTCGGTAAGTTCCTCTTCCTTTATTTAACGAACCGGAAGAAGTAAGGGTTCATTCCCATATGGGTCTGTCGATGTGTGCCTTAACGAGTCCAAGGACAGAAAACTCGAAGGTTTTTCGAGATTATAGAGTTTGTAAAAACACTTAAAAGAGAACTCTCTCAGTGCCTTTTTCGTACGGTAGTCCAGCGAGACCAAAAAAGGGTTAAACTATCACTCGAAGGACGCTCTTTCTGACCGTTTAACGAGCGTGAAAGAAAACAAGATCACTCGACAATCTTTTCATATTTAAAGAGTCTGAAAAGGGTTTAAAGTAGACTCCAGGGGGGCTCCTTTTTCGTGTGATGTGTTCGTATGGGTCCGAAAAAGTGATAAAAGTTTACCCGGTTACGTTCTCATATTGTTGAGCTCGAGAACGAACTAAGACTATGCTCGTAAATTCGACAAGGTGAATAATTCATTAGAACCGCCAAGAATCCTGCAATGCCAGAAGCTACAAACCGGATATTAGTGAAGTCATTTGCACCATTAGAGAAACCCAAAAGACTATAGTTCATAAAAAATGAAATTTTATAAATGTCAATTGATTCAAAAACTCATTTTACCATTTCATTCGTGGAGATTGGTAGAGTTGTTGGAGAATTTCGATTAGAGAAAAACTTGTTCTTCTTGCCGCCGGAGCTACGGTTGATCGTTTCACACACCGTTCGAACCAGGTAGGTGCTCGTTCGTTTCTCTTTCAATTTTATGGTTCCAAGTTGATTTTAATAGCATCATTAATTTTGAAATGTGAAGCCCTAGGTTGACCATTTTGGACCAAATCGGCCTCCTTTCAAAAGTTAATAAAAGAGGGGAAATTATCCACGAATTTGCATTGGGAAATGATTGTTAAGATGCCCACACCTTAATCATTGATGGGGTCGATTATTTTGACCAAAGAAATTCGCGAAAACTTCCCTCATGGGCCCACGCACCCCCTCAAAACGTTTTTTAGTTTTGTCATGTTTTAATCATTGTTTGATGGATATTTAAGGAAGTGGTGGTCTAAAATGATGATTGATTACCTTTAGATGTCATGGGCATTCATTTTCATGCTTTAAAATACTTTTTGAATTTTGCCGAAATGACAAAAACGTGGGTAATGATGGAAATTTTGATTTTTTGTTTTGTAGACATATTCGGCAACCATGATCGAGTGGAAAGAGCGGGAGCATGAAATGGATGATATAGCTGCTTTACGGAGCCCTCGTACGCGGGCTGCTTTGAGGGCCTATGGGTTACTCAAGTTCTTCAAACTGCAGAAAATGAAAAGTGAAGTTCTGTTGCTTGAGCATATCATTGGTCTCTGGGACATCAATGAACAGGGATTCCGTATCGGTGCACAACTCCTGACTATCGAGTAGGAAGATGTGTATTTTCTGACTGGCCTCTCAAAAAGAGGGGTCCCTATAGCTTTCACAGGGCAGAGGACATTGCCAGAGAAGGTAGATGTGTATTTGGCACGTCATTGTGTTCCGGGGGCAAGATTGGTAGGGGGCAGGATCCCTATCAAAGACATCCGGGATCTGGATCTTCGATCAATATTGTTTTCCATCACTAGTGCGACTGGTAGCACTAGTGCTCATTTAGCTTCGAGGTCACAGGTGGCTTATGGTGTCCAGTGTTTAGAGCCCACACTGTTCAACTGGAGTGTGGCGTTCCTTCGGAACGTGAAGGAACAAATTACTCGGTGCAGGAACAACCAAAAGCAATTTGGCTATGGTTCTTTCTTAGTCTCATTTTTCATGGAGTGCATCCCTCAGATGCAGCCTCAGATCGCGCTGGCAGTACGGGCAATGGATGAGCCTCGTATGGAGAGGTGGACTAGTCTATCCTCGAGGTTAGTTTCGGAGTCCGAGTTCCATTTTACTGGCGATTTCTTTGCCTGGTTGAGATGGCAGTTCCTCTGGATTGAGGATTTCCCGTATACTGATGTGGACTTCCGCGGGAGCATGAATTTGATCCTGCCCGAAGGAGAGGATTGGGATGAGTCGGGTAAGAGACTAAGTCGTATCTTGTCGCCAGTTTCTTTTTTATGTTTTTGATATATATATATATATTGGTATGTAAGGGAACGTTTAACAGATGTTTTTCCTTCAATTCGAGTTTTTATGATGCCGATGATTTGTACATGATGATGTCTGTGATGTGTTTCAATTTACATGTAATGTACAGTTTTTGCTTTTCTTGAATCTTATCTGTGGGCTAAATACCGATCCATGATTTAATTAGCTAGCGAATCTGAAACACTATTGAGTTCTCGAGGAATGTGTCTATATTCAATATAATCAAACATTCATTCGAGACAGCGAACTTGCAAGTGTAGACGTAGCAGGATAGGACTACGGATAGCATAGATGCGGTTGAGTTGATAAAACACGAGTTGGGAGTCTAAGTAAATAATGATATGAGAGATACCTAGAGAGGAGGCTTGGGTCAACAATCCGATGACAGCGTGATATTCTCCCATGTTGTTGGTTGTTGGTCCTAAACAGATGCCTCCTGAACTCACCACCCCGTCAAACTAGTAAATAACCCATGCCACTGAGGCAATGCTCCGGGTATGTCGGCTGGCGCCATCCGCGAACCCAAAAAATATAGGAAAGGTGGACGTCATCTTCACATGAAAACACAGGCACAGTCATGAGTGGCAACGGTAAAGACTTGAGCACGCGAAAGAAAAGACACACCAAACTAAAGTAAAATAATGTACAAAGCACAGATGCTAGGTGATCTAGGCATAGTACTTTTTAAGGTAAAGCTCGTTTCGGGGCTCTCCCAGGGAGATTCCATCATGGTCTACTAGTTCGTAAGCACCTTTGTGTAAAACACGCTTCACGATGTAAGGACTGTGCCACATAGGTTCTAACTTTCATGTTCCCAGTTTATCGTGTGCTTGGTCATAAACAAGGACTAAGTCTCCTTCTGCGAAGGCTCGAGGTTGGACGGATTTGTCATATTGACTCTTAATTTGTTTCTGATGTGCCTCATTAGCGAGAGTAGCATCGCGACGTGTTTCGTCTAACTTGGATAGATACAAGAATCGTTCTTCTTCCGCAGAAGTATGGGGCAGGAGTTCTACTTTCAACTTTAGTGATGGAATTTCACATTCGATTGGTAGTATGGCCTCAATGCCATAGACCAACTGGAAAGGAGTGAATCTAGTTGAGGTTTTCATAGACATGCAATAGGCCCAGAGAGCGGAAAACAGTTGTAAATGCCACGATGTCTTGTTTTCCCCTACCATGTGTTGGATCATGGTTTTTAGGACTTTGTTGATAGATTCAACTTGTTCATTCGCTTGAGGATAGTACGGGGATGAGTTTTCATGGCGAAAGCCCAATTTGACGTGTAATTCGCTCATCATCTGGTTTTTAAAATGTGCACCATGGTCGGTGACAATGGCATGTGGTATACCAAAACAAGTAATGATGTGGTTGAAGAGGAATAGAGCTGCGGTACGGCCATCGTTCAGGAAGGTAGGCATAGCCTCATCCCATTTTGTGAAATAATCGACGACGACGATGATGTAACTGTGCCCCCCGGTTGAGGTAGGCTTACACTGCATGAAATCGATACCCCATTTAGAAAAGGGGCTGATGGCAATAATGGGATGCAGTGCAGTGGGGTGGTTTTGTGCCTTCTTGTTAAAGATTTGGCAGGGCGGGCATTTTTTGACGGCCTCGATGTAATCTTTGAAAATCGAGGGCCAAAAGTAGCCGGCACGTAGGATTTTTTGGGCTGTGGCCATCCAAGAAAGGTGACCGCTACAAGCGCCAAGGTGAAAATCGTTCAACACGCGTTCAGCCTCTTCATGAGTCAGGCATCGCCGAAGAATGGTGTCAATACCACGACGATACAAAGTGTCGCCGAGGATGAGATAACGGCGAAAGTGGTGACGGATGCATTGTCGTTCTTCACGAGAGATGTTGGGCTGAAAACGTTGAGTTTGAAGGTAGAGGAGAATGTCTCCATACCAAGGGTCAGAGGTGCTGATGAGGAAGAGAGACTCATCTGGAAGAGGGTCTCTAGGCTCAATGTTTTCATCGGCACTTGGAAGAGCATAGATGAGCTCAGAAAACACTAGGGATTTTTTGGCCGTAGCCTTCGCAAACTTGAAATCGAATTCTTGGAGAATCACGATCCATTTCGAATATTTGCCCCCAAGTACTTGACGCGTTAAGACATGGTACATGGGGTTAGAGTCTGCGATTACGGTGGTGGTGCGTAATAAGATGTAGTGGCGGAAGCGTTGGACAGCAATGACAACTGCCATAGCCAGTTTCTCGACATGCGAATATCTGAGTTCGGGTCCAGATAAACTCTTGCTTAGATAATAAATCATGTGTTCTTTGCCGTTAGAGTCCTCTTGAACTAACACCATCGCAATGGTGGAAGTAGAAGTGGCGAAGTAAAGGATATAATCCTTTGTATAATCGGGAGGATGTAACAAAGGAGCATGTGTCAAAGCATGCTTGAGAGCATTGAAAGACCGTTGGGCAGTGTCGTCCCAGATGAAAGGGACGTTCTTTTGTAGTAGCCGCATAAATCCTTTAGTGATCTCGGCGTAATTGCAGATGAAACGGCAAAGGAAGTTTGCTTTGCCTTGCAAACTTTGAAGTTGGGTCAAGTTGGTGGGTGGGGGTAAGGCTAAGATGGCCTTAATTTTCAAGGGATCCACCCTAATCCCATCTTTGGAGACGATGAAACCGAGGAGTTGGCCGGATTCGACAGCGAAGATGCACTTATGTGGGTTCAGATGAATATGATAGAAACGACATCGAAGGAAAATTGCCTGCAAGTGACCGATGTGATCGGGTCGGTGTGATGAATGGGTGGGTAAATCGTCGAGGTAAGGTTCCGCGATATGCTTGATGTCATGGAAAGAGTACGACATGGCTCACTGGAAAGTAGCACCAGCGTTTTTAAGGCCAAAAGGTAGCTTTCGGTATGCGAAAGTTTCCCAAGGGCAGATGAAGGCTGTCTTATGTTGATCGGAAGGTAAGATTTCGATCTGGTTGTATCCAGAAAAGCCATCCATGAAAGATAAGATCACGCTTCCCGCACAATTATCGATGATTTGATCGATAAAGGTTGTAGGGTAGTTGTCCTTGGGACAAGCTTTGTTAAGATCGCGATAATCTACGCAGACGCGGATGGTCCCTTGTTTCTTAGCAACTAGAATGAGGTTAGAGATCCATTCCGTCAAAGGGACGGGGTAGATAAAGCCAGATTTTAGAAGTTTTTCGACTTCTGCCTTTATAGCTGCCAGTTTCTTAGGGTGAACCGGGCAGAGTTTTTGTCAAACTGGTTTTGCGTCAGGGTAAGTTTTGATTTCATGTATAACGATCGAAGGATCGATCCCTAGAATTTCCTCGTAACTCCATGCAAAGACGTCGCAGAATTCCTTGAACAAAGCGGTGTAAGAAACCACTTCGTCGGGCGTGCAATTGGCACCAAGGTTGATGTTTTCCATGATAACTTCCTTGATTGAAATGTCAATCGTGATTGTGGTAGAGATGTTACCCATGTTCCCCTCAGAAAAAGTATCTTGAGTGAGGATAGGGGATTGTGGAGCATCGGTAATATCAGGGGGGAAGACAGATCCTATGTCTTGCACTTTTTCCGATGGTGGAAGGAAAGAGGATCGGTGGTGGTTGTCATTCCAGGGCAAGTCGTGAATGCTCAACATTTCCATAATAGATTCGTCCGAAGGAAAAATGTGGGAAATGTAATCGACGGCGGATGATAAGGAATTCAACCACGAGGGCACCAAGTAAGAGTTGGGTGCCAATAAATGTGAAGTATTCGAAGAGGGAGAGGCAGATTGGATAGCTACGTATGCGGCCTCGGCTGGGCTGAGTGGCATGGCGTCACTGAGTCCATCGAATTCCGAAGGACTAGGCACAATCCAGGGGTCAGATGATTCCAAGGATTGGTAAGGCCAAGTCGAGATCATATTGACGGCAACAATATGAGGTGTAGTAGGTGGAAGTGGTGTAGGGAAGGTACCCATGAGGCTAGAATATTTCAAAATGCCAACACCAACGCTTTCATACGTAACCATGTGATCTCCCAGAAATGGAATATTGTTGGTAGCAGGAATGCCAGCATTGGGTGTGCAGAAATCAAGCTGATCGATGGTGACAATTTTGCCTTGATGAGGGAATTGTACACATCGAAACACCGACGAGGCGACGACAGTCAGGCATAGAACCAACTTCTTCCGAGTAATAGGTTGTAATCGAGGGGAGCATCGACCACCTCGACATCAATGGTAACAGTTTTTCCGCCCAATTGGATGGAGAGGGATTGCAGTAATCCATGAGGATGGAAACCTAGTCCATTGAAGGTGCGTAACATCATAGGGGATTTATTCAGAGCAGGTGATTTCAAACCTTTCTAGCAGGTTAGAGACATGACACAAGTGGAGGCTCCCTCATCCAGGATAGTTCGATGAATTTGTTGGTTATGAACAACAACGTCGATTTGAAAAGCTAGCTGGTGGGAGAGTCGAGGTCGATAATCGTCCAGGTTAAACGTGATATAGTTTGACGACTCGGGATCAAAAGCGCCAATGGCATCTAAGAGCATTCTACATTGATTTGGGCAGTGTTGTAGAACTTCCAACGCGGACATGGCACACGGGGCTTGGGCCAAATCTTCTACAATATTGTAGTTTTGGGTAGCCCATGAATTAGGATTGAAAGTGGATTTCCGGATGGTGCTCTTAGGAGGGCGTAGGATGGAGTCAAAATATGGTTTCTCGATCTGAAGTGGCCTGGATGGAGGGCTGACAGATGGAGGATTACCAGTGGGTGGTGAAGGATCCAGCGAAGAACCATTAGCAATATTCGACTTGTCAGGTTTATAGGTGTGTTGTATGTCGCAGAACGAGTGGTTAGATTAACCCCGTTGAACATGTAAATGTGTGCGCTGGTCGAGGCTTCATCGTGGGGTTGGTTGAGAGTGCCCCCCAGCGTGGGGGTCTGTGCAACCAACGATTGTTGTTGCGGAAAAGGCTAAGTAAGCACAACGGGTTGCGAATTTCCCTTGAAGAGTTTGGTCACTTCATCGCAATGTGGGCAATGTCGAGTGTAGTGGTCGTCACCACATATGAGACACGGGAATTTTGGTTTTCGCTGTGGTTGTTTTCCGGCAGCAGGGGTTTGTGTCTAGGTTTTGGGTGGGTCGTTGTTATTATTCTTCTTTTTCTTGTTCCTCGCTTTCTTCTTGCCCCCGGGTTGCTGTGACGAGGTTGATTGGACCACGTTCACATCAGAAACATGAGTTTATGTGGGGGCGGTAGAAGAGGGTGTAGTCGGACTGGGGGCAGCCGTTGAGGCGGGCCGCTGAATCGTTCCAGTGGACTGGGTTGTAGATTGAGTCTTGACGGAGCCAATAACTCCATCCGCATGCGAGGAGGTCGATGGTTTGGATGGGTCATTGGTGTCACGGGTGGCATTCGGTATCAACTCATACAGAGTACCGGATTCTGAATAGACTAAGTCTAGGTACTGAGCTCGGGCGATGGCTTCTTCCTCAGTGACCACGCCGCCCATGGCGACATCACGAGCTATCTGGGGTAATAATGATTTTGTGAACCATTCTGCTAATAATTGGTCGGGGATGACCGCTTTGATTAGCCTTCATCATCTTCTCCATTCATGGATATGATCCGAGATATGTACGGAAGTTGTCTGACGAAGGGAGGTTAACAGTTTAGTACCCGTCTCGTATCGGATGGGCAGTTGAAAATGCGTGAGGAAGGACATAGTGAGGGAGTTGAAATCGTGAAAGGATGCGTGCGGTAGTTCAATATACCATTTCGCGGCGGGACCCGTGAGTGTTCGTTGGAAAAGACGCAATCGGATCGAATCGTCCATGAGGGAGTTCGATGAGCACCACAAATGGAAGGTCATTACTTGGTTGTTTGGGTCTTCTCCAGGCTTTTCGTCAAATTTCGGGATATCAGAGGGCAGTTTTGCGGGAATGGCTGGCCAAACCGTAGAATGATGAATAGGATCATTCATTAACCAAGACAGATCTGGAAGATCCAGGGTAGCTAGAAAGGGTAGCTGTCGGTTAATTTGTGGGTAATGCTGGTGTGGCAAAGGGACACCAGTGGGGCCCAATACTGGGTTATGCGGATAGTTATAACTCGTGGGCCCTCTCATGTTGGGTTGGTTTTGGCTAAGATATATAGGATTTGAAGTGTATTGAGAAGCCTGTGTGAGCGGAGGGTAACCGGATGGGTTTTGAGGATTATGGGTTGGGTTGGGCATTTTTCCATAAGGAGGTTGTTGCGGAGCCTGTGGATTTTGTCCTGTTGGAAAGTATGGATTTCCTGAGGAAGGAACATTCCATGGATTGGACGCGGCAGGTACAGTTTGCCCCGTGGAGGCATGCAAATTTCCTTGAAAAGGGATGCTCCACGGATTGGGTGCAACGGACACAGTTTGTCCTTGTGGTTGATGGTGGACTCCAACTTGAGGTTGCCCCCCAGCATGAGGGTGCCCCCCGAATGGAATATGTCCTCCGGTGGGAAGATGCCCCCCAACTTGAGGTAGAGTTCCCAGGATTTGAGGGCCAGTCGTAAAAGATTGACCAGTGTTGTCGATTGGATTAGGAGCACCGAGGACCGTCCCTCCGGGTTGTTGGATAGGTATGGGACTTCCCGGTACAGTTTGAGTAGTGGTTTGGGCAGTGGTAATGGCAGATGCATTTAATGCCCTAAATCCAAAAGGGAGATTTGGTCTTGGTGTTACAGGTGTGCCAATCGGGGCTTGGGTGACCACCGGATTGCTGGCGGGAATGGTCGGGATGTGAGGGACCATTGTGGACTGGGAGGTCTGGAGGGGAATAGTAGGTCTCGGGCCGACGAATGGTGTGTTCGGGCCAACAGGTGGTATGTTCGGATCAGTGGTTGATGTGACCATAAAAGTGGTAGTACTGGTGAAGTGGTTTGGGGGTACTGTGTAGGAGGAAGATGTGTCGACACCTTCTCCAGTCCCATAAAGATCTCGCACCAAGCATGGTGGACTTCGAACAATGTCTTCAGTGTAAAAAGGGTCATTGGGTAAAGGGTTATGAGGAGACCCGGCCGAAATGTTAGCAGGGTTTATGACAACAAATTCTCCAGCGGAATTTAGGTGAAGGATCTGTCATTCATATCCCTCCGGAATGCGATAGGCTTCCGGAGATTCCGAGACAATTCTAAAATTCTCCAAAGGTACGGGAACTTCTTCTTGAGAAGTTGTAGTGTTTTGAACCTCGCTCTGTTGAGGATATTGTTCCGTAGAATGTGTGGGTAAAGGGATGTCTCCTTCCATATCTTCTGGAGGAAGTCCCTGTAGCCTCCGCGAGCATCGTGGAGGGTCAATGTTGGTAGAAGAAAGAAGTCGATGAAATAAATCTATGGCCAACTAGCGAAAAGAAACAGCACACGCTAAAAAATCTAAGAATCACAACCAAGCAAACAGGACCTTCTTTTGATGACCGTACTATTTGGTGATGAAATCCAACGTCGTGTGATCAAGTTCAGAAGGGGTGGGGCTAGGGTGGAACAGTTACAATGGCGACCTGCTTAACGGACTTACGCCTTGGTGCAAGCTTCCACGCAGTAATTATGGATTTACCCTCCAAGGAGCCCGAGTGAGTTTGACCAATGTCTGCTCTAGGTACAGTGAGACTTCCCATCACCGTCACCTTGTGTAAGAACCTAAAAGATTACGGCCACTAAGGTTACCAATTCGCAGTCAGCCCCTGGGCGGGAACAGTCGACAGTTTGATCCGAACGTACAGGCAGGGTATCAAGCCCGAAATCAACTAAGAAGCTTCCACGCAAGTAATTGTGGATTTACCTCAAAGTGACCCCCATAATACGATCATACCACCACAAACAGTTAAACCACGGAGGGTTATTCCCCGTAGCTTACCCGAATGCAACCTCGTGCGTAACCCCTGTGTGAGAGGGGGATCCCAGGCAAACTTATACGATGACTGGATTTGCTCTCCCTATCACAGGATGCTAATGTTTGTTTTAAAAACTTTGGAGAGTTATGCTCACAACCCTAATCCAAAGTACTATACCTATTCTACTGTTGGTGGAGGATTCTATCAAAGAAGAAGTTCTAGATGAATTTTAATTAGCGTTGATTTTAGTGGTTGTTCTTTACGCAAAAGGGGTGCATGGAAGTGAAACGAATGGAATTAAGACTCTGACCCAAAGAGTGCATCAATCATGATAAGCAATCATTTTCTTTCGATGAACATCTATCTAAGGGAGAGAGATTTCTTTCACTAACAAGCACAACTATGGAATGCCCTCAAACAATTCTTTTCTCAATCAAATTCTAATGTAATGCAAAACTTTTTAAAATGCCTCCTAATATACTCAATCAATCATGCAGATATCTTTATCGTTTGCGTATGGATGATGATCAATACAATCATAATGCTTATCTTCGCTAATTATCTTCTTGGTATGAATGAGAACCAAACTAGCATAAGCAAAAACACACAAACAACACACCCTTCGTAGCAATCAAAACGAAAAAGAGAATGAAAGGAAACAATCAAAGAGAAAACAAAAGCTAAACACCCAAAAATCAAAATCGAAGAATAAGGACCTTGACCCAAAGAAGAGTGAGGAGTTATATAGGCCTTTGATGACCTTCACCAAGGTTTTGCTCGACTGAAGAGAAGAGAAAAATGGAGCATAGGCTTCAAGCTTCATTCAATCAGGAAGATTCAAAGACAAACGGTGAAGAAGGCTACAAGATCCAATCAACAAGGTGCTTATCCTTCAGAAAGACTGATGTCAAGATTAAAGAGGAAGAAAAATTGACTCATAAGGTCACTCAGCAGAAGAACACAGAGGGAGAAACCCAAAAAATTGCAAATTTGGAGGGTTTCTGGGCCAAAGGAGGCTGGCGCTCTGTTGCCAAGGGAAAAGAGCGTTATAGCACTCTGTGTAGGGCTACAAGAAGCGTTGGCACTCTGATAACACTAAGTCAGGGGCGCCAGGGTCTGAAAGTCCCAGAATTGTCAAAAAATTTCAAAAATCGAGATCTGAGTTTGACAAATATGTTGAATGTGACAAGACAAGGAGCCAATCAGCTCGTGAAACTAATCAAAGAGGGGTAAACCAGGTCTGAAATGATCAAGGGACAGAACAAGGTCAATGAGGAGACAAATCCAAACAAGATTTTTTGAATTGAGGCTATCTCCCCAGTGTAGTTGCCAGTTTCTATTATAGGAAAATCTGCCTGCGGACAAGTAGATCGACCTCTAAGGCTTGACCTTAACCCTAGACAGAAAAGTGCTTATCATGGAAACTAAATTTCTTTCGAATCTATCTAAGCCTAATGCATGAGAAGGGAGAGTAACAGAAGTACCTCTTAACCGATTTTTGTTCCTGAACGCTCCGAGTTGCGCTCCAATCCTTTGCTCCTCGCTAAGGTCTGTGGACAAAACAAGATACGACCACTTCCTACTCTATTGACATTATCTTGAAAACAGATCTATCACTGAATGATAAGTTCATGTAACATCAGACACAAACTAGAAAGAAATAGGCCAAGCGTATCATATTAATGAGAATAACGGCAACAGTACTTACAATCGTAGATGCGAATGCGACAGCTTCGTCAAGTCCTCTTCTTCTAACCCTTGCCTAAACGATCCACAACCTGGATGGCAGAAGCTTCGATGATTGCTCTCCTTTGGCTGACTGCAAGTTTCCTCCAAGATCATAAGTTTCACATATTCAGTTCTTCCCCCCTCTTCATCACCATAGAGCTTGTTTATATAGGCTAGGAAAGGCCTAACCACTTGAGTTATGTTTAGAACCAGTTAGGAACTTCCTCCTTGGATCAGAGATCTTTTGATAGAACCAATAATTAGATTTCAACCTCCTCCTAAACTTGAATGATTCTCCCCTTATTCTTCTCACCGGGCTAACAATTTACCCAAAATGGAGAGTGCTCCCCCAAAAGGGGCATCAGAGTGCTAGAACACTCCAGAGAAAGCCAAGATAAGCGCCAGCGCTTCAAATCTGAGTAGCACTCCTGCAAAGGGGTGGAGAAGTGCTACAATGCTTCTAAAGCATGGTAGAGGGGCGCCAACGCTTCTCAGGCAGTTTTAGGGGAGCGTTCCCTTTCCAAACTCTTGATTTAGAAGCCCTCTTAGGTGTTAAGAGATGTTTGACTCCAGTGAACCAGTTTCTTCCTTCAAACCAAGTATATAAGATGTTTCAAGTGCCTCTTTTGTGTCGTCGTTGTGATAACATGAATCAACAACATTCACGACACTCTATATCCAACTTGCGACACTTGCGACAAGTTGTAAGGGAGTTGTGACACTTGCGACAAGTGAGAGGCAATATGCGACACTTATCCAGTTGAGTGATTTTGATGTGTAACACTTGGGCCGTAAAGTTCCAATAGTCACTCGCTGACTATTCATAATTGTTCTGGTAGGCAGGTCCACGTGATCAAAAGCCCAGCAGATCATGTCATAGTAAGGAAGCAACCGGGGCCTGGTTGCTATTCTGTGCATCCCTGACTGGAAAACTATCTTATACTTGGTGTGTAAATTGTCTCTTTCGTTGTCGTCATAATCATCTGAGTAATCAACTAATTCTACCTACAGAGCATTGGAAACATGCGACCAGTCGGGAATTGATTCGATACTTCGGGGTGAGGTATCGAAGACATTGTCTGAGACCTGGCTTGTAACTTCGACATTTGTCTTCGTTGCTTTCCGCGGAGACATGACTGTTGCTTGCTTTTTCGCTCTTCTGTGATAAACCTGCGTATACATGCAGAAGTTAATTCACTTCGAAAATGATGAGCTCTTCTTGCTTATGAAAAAAGTCTTCATTATAAGAAAATGAGACTCCCGTATATATTTGAAACTTCTGTAATCTCCGTAATAAGTCTGTCGAATCGCAATTAACAACAAATTGATTGCGTAAAAATACGATCTTCTTTATTTGTAGATTTACCCTAATTATCTATTAATGTCATCAATGTTTGGTGGTTTGACGGTCAGTGGGAGTATGGTGAGTAAAAATTTACCTCGGGAAATGTGAAAACCTCGATGCACGGGACGTCTCTCGTTTTAATTCAAAATTTCAAATCTTAGCAACTTAAATAATTTTCTCGCTTTTCCCTGCATCGTGAGTTTCCTTTTTATATTTTGACTTTTTGACTCGCGAGACTGCGAGTATTGATTTTAGCTTAATTAACAGTAACCGCGATTTGGTGCATCCTTAATTATATAATTAATTTATTTTCCATATCGCGACTCGGAACTTCGAAGACCGATTTTTGGGAGAATGGTATACCGAGTCGCGATACCGTGATGTGGCGATAATTAAGGCTCACATTATTGGAAGTAAATCTTATATTAGGCTATTAATTAATCTTGCTATAATCATCTCGCAACTTCGTGAGTCGGGGTTTTAAGGCACCTTAACTTTATGAAAGAAAGTGCCGAGTGGCGAGGTGCTGAGAACCAAATTTAACCATGGTTAGTTATTTACCTTTAGTCCTTGACCAGGGTTATTACAAAAGTTATCACGTTTTTGGCTCTCGGGGCTGTAAAAACAAAAACTTAGCCTTGACGAATGCCGAGGTGCGAATTCCCGAAAATGCGTACTCATGAGTCAAAAAGTTTTACCCTAGTTAATGTTTTGTGCGAATAAAAACAAAAATAAATTCGCAGTTTCGCGTCTCGGGACTTATGAATTCAAAGATTGAAGTATCCAGTCTTGCGATATCCCGAAATAAAACAACAAAGAAAACATACTTGCGAAAAAATGTATCTTTTTTGAAAGTGAAAAAGCATTGTTATCCAGGCGACAAGATTTTAGAGTTTTAAGACTTCGGAAGGAAAAGAAAAACAACTTTAGATCTCAAGTATCAAAAATTGAAAATTGCGCGAGGTGAAAAACAAGGGCAGCTCCAACATAGGCTCCAACTAGGGATCCCGCTTCCCTGTGAGGTGGGAAGAACAGTAGACCAGGTGCCAATATTGGGTAAATGGAGTCATAGGCTAAAATCAACAGAAAAATTCAAGGAAAAATATAGAAAGGTGGGGGGAAATCTTCGTTTTCTACCTCAGAGAATTTTTTTTGAAATCATATACTCTTTCCAAACACAGCTGAGGTCACTTTCACAACTTTCCCTTTCTCACTACTAATTTTGGGGATGCTTTAATACAGTCAAAACGAACCTAGGATATTCAACAGATCTTACGATCCTCAGCTTGCATTAAATGAATGCTTTTATACAATTTTAAATAGGAAAGTCCCATCGGAATTTGGGGAAATGATCAGGCTTTCAGAAAGTGTTGGTTACCAGAGTAGATTGATATTTTATGTGTAACAACCTTACAGATCCCTCAGACATTGCTTCACTGCCAGCGAGCCTGTTCAGTACCCCGGTGAAGTTGTCTGACCCCTTTTTTACTGAATTTCTTTTCACCACTTCAGAAAATATTTATTCGTTTAAACGCTAAGATGAGGGCAATCATTTCTGAATTTCCTTTCATCGTCTTAATGGACTAGGTGGGGGAAATCATTTCTGAATTTCCTTTCACCACCTATCTTAGTATTTATTTTTTTTAAAACATGAAGATGGGAGCAATCAGTTTTTATCAGGGCTGAGATCTGTGTAATATTTTTATCAGAGGTCTGTCCAGTCATTTTGATTACTCGGTATCAACCTTCCTTTGACCCTTACAAGACCTTCGTTTCTAGGGAGACAGGGGAGAATAATAAAAATTTTAAGGGGATATCCTGTACAAGCAAGCTTTGATTTTTTCGATGCTATTGAACAACCCAGAAAAGTTAGGATCGCTATAAATGTTCCTTAGCTTAGCAGAAGGTCGAGTAGTTGTGAAGACCGACTTTCTTATTAAGATCTGGTTTGGAATCCCAGAGGTTTAAAACGAAAAAAGACCCTTATCTCTCCACAAAGACTTGGGAAGGTAGTGACTTGCTAAAAGTTAGGACCAAATATAGACAGAAAACAAGGCGACAATTCAATGGCTTGATTATACAAAAGGTCACAACAGTTCGGGACTGGTTTTCAGATATATTTAGGAACAAAAATTATGACTGACTGTTTTTAGGTTTAATTTATTCATTCAAATTATTTTATTTGAAGATTATGAAACCAAAAATATTCCTGTTATCTAACCTTTTGTATTGCAAATTTGAAACAATATTACCTTAGATTGCTAAAATAGCCTTTCATGACATGTGTATTGAGAAAACTCACCTTTGTCTTTTCTTTCAATTTCTTGGTGGACTATGAATTATCTTATGTATCACCTGTTTTATGTCGTTCTATTTCCAACACCGAGTTGCATATTATTTTTTCAGCTAGTTTCGTATGCAACTAGAATCCTACAAAAACAAATACAAATTTTATTGAAAATGTGTTGAGAGTTTAGGAATGAAAACCAAAAATTAAAAGTAGATGTTTTGAACGAAAACATAAATATGCACATAAACTCATAATAAAATTTATTTATTTACAAATATATACATATAATTTTTTATTTCATTTTATTTCTTTTTTATCTGACGACTGTCACGTCATGTAGTGCTTCAAGTACCGCCTGTTGACAGGGGCGCTGAGAACTTCTCCATCAATATTTTCCAAAAGAAAGGAATTTTTTCCTTCTGGAGCCGAGACCCTGAATGGTCCATACCAAAGGTGGTCAAATTTTCCATGTTTCGTGGCTTCTTCCCTTCTCGTATCCCATCTTAACACCAAGTCACCTGGGAGGAACTCTCTATCCTTTGCCTTGAGATCGAACAATGCTTTCATATCGTCCTGGTATTTCTGCATTTTCTCATCAACCTCCACTCTGAGCTATTGAACCTCAATCAGCTGGTTAATTCTCCTGGTTATATGATTGGGTTCTTCATTTTGATCCTGCCATAATTTCATCACTGGCAACGCTAAATTTATAGGAAGAACTGCCTCGGTCCCATAGACCATCTGAAATGGGGAAATGTCGATAGACCTTTTAGTGCTGATGTGGTTTTCCCACAATGCGTACTTCAAATGTACATGCCAGGACCTCTTGTTTTCATCCAGTACATTTTTTATTATATTTACCAGGCTCTTGTTAGATGATTCGGCCAGCCCATTTCCCTGAGGGTAATAAGTAGTGGAATGGCCGAGAACGATACTGTACTTTTGGAAAAAATCAATCATAGCCATGGATTTGAAGGATTGGGCGTTGTCGGTAACAATCTTTCAGGGACATCGTAATCTTGACAAGATGTTGTCTTCCAAGAAGTCGATCAACACCGAGTCTGTTTCCCTTTTGGTTGGAATTGCTTCCACCCATTTTGTAAAATAATCTGTGGTTGTTAAGATCCACTTATGCTGAGCACTGGAATGGGGATTAATTTCCCCTTTGAAGTCTAATCCCCATTGTTGAAATGGGGCTTTAGTTTTGACTGGAACGAGTGGTAGAGTAGGGAGTTTCTACTTACCAGTGAATATTTGACACGAGTAACAGGTACGTACTTTGGCATTAACGTCCGAAAATAGTTTCGGCCAATATTATCCGGCCCTCAGGATCTTGTAGGATGTGGCTCTCCATGCATGGTGTCCTCCACAGATTCCTTCATGAAATTCCTCTATGACCCATGGAGTTTATGACTCAACCAGACAGACCAGTAAGAACCTGAGTGGATCCTTCCAGTATAGTTGATTTTCTGAGATGCAATACTTTACAGCATGGAGTTTCAAAGTTCTGTATTTGGCTGGTGTTAGTCCATCTGGACATTTTAGTTTTAACAAATAGAAAACTATATCTTTATACCAGCCCGACGACATAAATTTTTCTTCAACCTTGTTTGGATATGTCTAGTCATCCGGCTCTTGCAAATGTGTGTCTTCGTCTTCCCCTTGTAGGAAATTGATGTCAAGAGCTCTAAGGTTCGACTCAGCCAAGAGTTTTTCCAGACCCTTTCCCTTTATTAATTTAGTAGGCTTGATTTCCAGATCAAATTCTTGTATTTTAGCGAGCCAACATCCTCATTTTCCATCACTATCCGGTTGTACCAATATATCTTTCACAGCACTGGTTGGTACGTACGCGATAACTTTTGAATGCAAAATGTAAATTCTGAACGCTTTTAGCACTTTCACCATTATGTACGCATGTTTTTATATTATATCATATTTTAGTTCGGCGTCTCTAAGGCTCTTGATAAAAAACGCGATCGGGTGTTCAAATCCTTCATCATCTTTTTGCAGCAACACTGCGGCGATAGTATGTTCAGAAGCGAAAGAGAAGACGAGAAAATCTTTCAAGTAATCCAGGCTTGTTAACACAGGTGCCTCGCTGATGACTTTTTTAATATGCTCGAACGACACTTTAGCCTCGGTTGTCCAATTTACTCTGCTATCTTTCTTCAGCATTCTTGTGATCAATTTGACAATCTCAGTGAAATTTGGTGTAAACCTTCGTAAAAATTTTATTGTACCTAAGAAAGACTAAATTTCTTTAACATTTCTAGGGATACTGATAGTTTGTATTGCTTCAACCCTCTTAGGATCGATTCTGATCCCATCTTTAAATACGATATGCCCCAGAAGCTTACCTTCCTGCATAGAGAAATGTGATTTCTTTGGGTTCAAAGATAGGCCATACCTGTGGCATTTTTTGAAAGTCGGTTTTAAATGGATCAAATGTTCTTCATCGGTTTTAGAAAAAAATGTCAAATCGTCAAGGTAGATTACTACGAACTTGTCTCTTTCTCCGACAAAGGTGATGTCCATAGCGCACTGGAAGGTAGCCCCTGCATTCATCAAACCGAAAGGCATTTTATCATACATGAATGTACCCCATGATGTGGTGAAGGCAGTTTTTTCTCTGTCTTGCTCGTTCATGGCGATTTGGTTATACCCAGAAAACCCATCTATCATAGACATTCGATTTGCTCCAACTACCCTTTCTAGGACGTGGTCCATTTTAGGAAGTGGATAATTATCCTTAAGAGAGGACCTGTTCAAATTCCAGAAATCCACACACAGTCTAATTTCTCCGTTCTTTTTTCTGACAGGGACCAAATTTTCCACCCAGTCTGAGTACCTTAGAGGTACAATTATTTTTGCATCTAAGAGCTTCTTAACTTCCTTTTCAATGACGGGCAACAAAATGGGGTTAAATTGCTTGAGCTTTTGTCTAAAAGGCTTGACTCCGGGCTTCAAAGGTATCTTGTGTTCAATTAGAGAAGTATCATATGTTCGAAGCTCATCATAGGACCAAGAGAAAACATCTTTATACTATCTAAGTAGGTCTCTGTACTGGTCTTTTACCTTAGGAGGGAGGAATTTAGATATCTTTACTATCCCAGAATATTTTTCAGTTCCTATGTCGCAGTCCTCCACTTCTTATGGTTGGGGCTGCAAAGTGGATTTCACAGGTATGTCGTTCTGATCGAAGAGTCTTTCTAAAGGAATCAAGCCTTTCGGGATCTGGTTGTTTTTAAGGACCAACATGCGATGGTCTGCTATTTTTTCTCGAAAGGTTTCAGGATCTTCACCCTCTTGCATAATCCACATCGAGTCGTTTTGGTTTTCTTGGTCTGGATGAGTTTAAGAGAATTCACCTATTGCCATAAGAAACTTCTGAATTTTTTCGTCATCTTCGAAGATCTGCCAGTGTCTGACATTGTCGGGTATAGAGGGTTTATATCTGATTTCAATATGATATTTCAGTTTAACATTCGTGGCAGGAGAAAATGTTGAGGCTACCTTAGCTAATGCGTCAGGATGTAGATTCTCTATGCGAGGATTAAAATGGACTTTTATAGATGAGAAAAAATTCTCCATCAAATCCCAAGCACAATTTCTGTATGTTCTTAGTCTGGGATGTTTGGCTAGGTATTGTCGGTTTACTTATCTCACTATCCATTCAGCGTCACTGTAAACTTCCAATTTTTTTATATTTAACTTCTTTGCAGCCTCTAAACCTAAGATTAATGCTTCATACTCACATATGTTATTGGTGTAATCTATGTCCCACTGCAAACAATATGAGAAAGGAATAATAAAGTTTCCTTCAGGTGCTACCAAAAGTATGCCAGCACCAGCTCCTTCAGAAGATGAAGCGCCATCGAAGTACATTTTCCAGATACCATTTTTGCATAGCTCTTCTGTCAAGGGACTGAGATCTTCCTGCTTCATATCAAGTTCTTCTGGACACCCATCTAAACCATCATCAAATGACAATATGAAATTCCCCAAATCTTGGTCTGCAACGTAAATGGGAAAGTTATTTGGGTTCTGAGGATCACTGACAGTATACGCTAATCTTGTTTCTCTGTACAGATGGGTAAAATGACCACCAAAAACTGGGATTGTGGCATATGACATGTCCAATTGTAGAGAACCCCCCAACTTGGCTCCCCAATATCTGGATAATAACATACCATATTTGGGGGGAATATCTGCGATAACCACATCCATCAAGATACTCTTGACCGGGACCTGAGCCAGGGTAACTACCAGATCTTTTATCATTCCCATACATTTAACCTTTCTCGAATCAAACGAGTATAGGTTTCCATAGGGTCTAGTGATCTGGAGCCCCAGCCTCTCCATTATAACTTTGGGCATAACATTATGTGAAGCCCTGGAGTCTAACATGCAGTTATGCAGTAATTGATCATGCATATTCAGGGTGATATAGAAGGGAGCGACGTTGTCCCTGGATCCCTCAAAATGAGGACCGAAGGTGATGTTAGGTCTGTCGTCTTCTAGGTTGATAACATCAGAGTGACTTTCTGGCTCATAAACACCCATCACTTTGTCAATTTACTTTCGATAAGTGGGGTATTTTGCTAATTCTACCAAAGGAATCGGTATCTTAATTTTATTTAATTCATTTTCAAAATTGAAAGATGTATTTACCTTGTCCGTCTCTTTGGTTAAAACTTCCGGGATTTTTCTTTCCGATTTGTTTGTCTGAATCACTTTATCACTCGTGATCTTAGTCAAACATGTAACTTTATCTATCGGTCCTGTTTCCTTTTTTTGGGTTTCAGCTTTTTTCACCTCAGACTCTTGAGTTTTTTCTACCTTGACTTTATTGCTGGGTAACAATGTCTCTTCCAAAGGAGGTTCATGAGATTGACCCCTCTGCAAGATTTTCTTAGGTTGGTCAGTTGAGGTGGGCTTATTTTTAGATCTCAGATTGTATTTGGGTTGAAAATCAGCCGCTATCATTTATGTTTCTGGTTGAGATATATAGAGGTCAGTATGATCATCTTCTTCCTCTTCATTAGACGATTGAGGGGAATTTGAAGACTTCTCATAGTCTTCCCTGGTCAAAAACGGCTGCGAACATTCATCACCGAAACATGTGACTTCATCTTCCGAATCTCCAAAATCTTGGAGGTCATTTGCTCCTATAAAATTTTCGTTTTTTAGTGGAGATTGTATTTTTTGATCTTCATTCTTTATTTGCCTCTGTTGATTTTGAGGATTTGGGTTTCTCCTGAAGTCCTTTTTGTTAGAAGAATCAGATTTAGCCTGATCCAACTCTATCCTAGAGATTTTGTTAGACAATTCTTTAATTACTCGAGCCATATCATCTACTCTGTCGTCAGTGTATCTATTTGACCCGGAAGGACCCGCTAGTTCCCTATAGCATCTATTTTCACGGTTGACTGTTTCTATTTTAGCCTTTAACTTACCTGAAGCCATCATATTAGATTCTATTTAGACAACATCGTCTTGCATTCTATTCAGGGTGCCTCCTCTTCTTTCTCGCAAAAGTAGTTCAAAATCAGGTTCGAAAGCTCCCGCAAAAGTTACTTTGGCTGAGGGTTTGGACGGTTTAACAGCGGATGGAATTTTATTATAAAGTTTGTTAAATCTCAGAATAAATTCCATAACGATTTCTGAGTTCTTTTTCTTTAGGGACCCAAACTCGGTAAGGTAGTATAAGTGATCCTTTCTCTCTCCCCATTGTCTGAGAAAAGCATCTTCCAAGGAATCATATGTCTAAATAGAAGCTGCAGGAAGACTCCGAAACCAAGTTCAGACCTGTCCTTCGAAGGTTTGGACAGGTAGTCTTGAATAGACATTCTCGTGCTCAATACCACAGATGTCTGTGAATTGGTCAAAAAATTTTATATGCTCGGCTGCAGTTAGATCTCCCTCTCCAGTGAACTTAGGAAGATTTTTGATGTAGTTGTCAGGTAAATCATGGAGGGGAATGGGTAAAACCAAGGGAGCATATCTCACTGCTACTTTTGCAAATACTCCAGGAGGAGGAACATTTGGTCTTCCACCACCTCCTCCTCCGACGCCTGCCATCGACTTGGGAGTAGGAAATGAGGGTGTAACACACTCTTTTGAATCAGGTGAAACTGGGAAGTTCTACTGAAGAGAGGTTAGTATGTCAAATGATAACGATCTTTCTAAAGGACCCTTTCCCTTGTTTATAGATGGGAAAGTATGACGTGGCTCACTCCTAAATTCTGAGTATTTTGTTTCCGAATCTTTGGTATCAGACTGAGGGCTACTGGAAGTAGGAGGTTCTGAAGGGAATTTAGTCTTTAAAAGTGGGTTTTTGGATTTATTAGCTGAAGCGGTTGCCTCAAACGAGCCTCTCTCTCTTAAAAATTTTTCAGGATTATTAACAGGCATAATCAGCTTGCCACCCTGGTTCTGTCTAGTATGCTTTCTACCAGACGCCATTTTGTGTTTCAGTGGAGTCACCAAGTGAAATATTTAAAAAATCCTTAAAATGGTATGCACTCTATGTTCACTATCAAAGAGTAACACTATCAACGAAATAGTTTGTCGTTTTCCCAGGGAAAAGATTTCATAACTTCGCTCACCGGCAACGGCGCCAGAAAGATGTTGTTCCTGAGTCTGTACTTAAGGCTTAAAGTATAGTGTCAAGGCATCCGAAAGTATGATAAAGGTTGATAAAGGATTACACTAACCTTCGGTATGGGAAACTAATGAGGATTTCTACGTTCTCGTTGTCTAGCTTCCAACTGTTTCTGGGTAGTAATATCTTGTTCAATGGCTACCCATGAACATTCCAATTCCTCTCGGGTGTTCCTAGTTTTAAGGATTGTGTCAAAAAGATTTAAAGCGATATGTATTTGATTGGATAGTCCGG
Organism: Picea abies; assembly: GCA_900067695.1. Classification (NCBI taxonomy): domain Eukaryota; kingdom Viridiplantae; phylum Streptophyta; class Pinopsida; order Pinales; family Pinaceae; genus Picea; species Picea abies. The sequence continues at coordinate 480 of CBVK0101570954.1, read as the reverse complement.
GTTGAATATTTGGTTGAGTTGCTACAGGGACATTCATTTGAGGAACAGTACCGATATGGAAATGATTTAAACAGAAGGTTTCAATGCTGTTTCAATTTGGTTAAAATAAAGAGAAAATTTTTCATGAAGAACGAAATAAAAATGCAAACTGAAGGCCCTTTCCCGTAACTGTATTATTTTATTAAAAAGATGTGGGGTGAGAGAAAAACGTTTAGCTGTAGATAACGTAAGGTTACTGTCAATAGAAAACTCACACATACACAGTAGAAGAAATCGACATAAAAATAATTGACATAGTGTAAATGAATATGAAATTTTGTAAATGCAAATTGGTCTTACACCCACTAATAGCTGGTGCAAAGGAAAGACAAGAAACAATTACAAAAAAATGAAATCCTTTCACTATAGTAGTGGTCGTACTAAATTATAGTGATACACATCAATTATGAAGAGTGAAACGAAATGAAACAAGAAACATAA
>CBVK0101570943.1:0-28674 GCA_900067695.1 Picea abies | reverse complement strand
CATGAACTCGAAGTACAGAAACATGGTCATATCAGTGGCCATACTGAGAGGAGCACCTCAAGAAAGGTCCACCCCAGAGGTAAAGGACCCGTGCCAGACGATTCCACTAAGAAGGAAGCTAGCGATTCAAAAGGCTCTTCCAGTAGCAGGACTAGTTCCTATCCCCGAATGAAAAAGAAGAAACAAAATACTTCCAAGAGTCATAAATTTGAGGAATTCAGAAAGGCCAAACCTCCCTCCTTCGACGGTGTCATAAATTTGAGGAATTCAGAAAGGCCAAACCTCCCTCCTTCGACGGTGAGATAAAGAAGGGAGAGGAAGCCGAGGCCTGGCTACTTGGATTGAAGAAATATTTCAGAGTGCATGATTTTCCAGAGAATTTGAAGGCCCGAGTGGCCACTTTCAATCTAAATGGAAAATCTTCCATCTGGTGGGAAGATATTAAGAACATGAAAGGGGTCTGCGAGGAGGACCTGTCTTGGAAACGGTTTGAGAAGTACTTTCGGAAGAAGTATTTGTCAAAAAGATATTTTGACGAGAAGGCTAAAGAGTTTTATGAACTCAAACTGGGGAAAATCACTATAGAGGAATATGTCAATAAATTCCTCGACTTATTGAGATATGTACCCTACATCAAAGCAGAGAAGGCGAAGGTGCAACGCTTCATCAGTGAGCTACCCAAGGAATATCGGAACCGAATTGAATTTGATGAGCCAAAGACCTTAGAAGACACTATACGAAAGGCAACATATTGTCATGAACAATATGGACATCGGGTAGAGTCTCGTGGAGACTGGAAACAGAAGAGTGGTTTGAGATTTCAGAAAAAGGGGAGCAAATCCTCATGATTTAAAAACTACAAAAAGAACCCCAGAATGAACTTTCCAACCCAGAGTGTACTCCAGCAGAACTTTCCCTCGATGTACAGAAATAAAACTTCTATACCTATACCAGTGAAAACTAATAACCCAAAGAAAGAACCTCTGAAATGTTGGGGCTGCGGAGAAGAGCATCTCCTAAGAGACTGTCCACACCGACAACAGAACAGTCAAAAAGTTTATAACATGTAGGAAGCTACCACAGTCAATGATGTGGCAAGGATTGTACCACAGATTTATGCAGCCTTGGATAATAACCAAGCTGACCACTAGGCTTCAATGGTGGAAATAGAAGGTATGATTTTCAACCATCTAGTGTCTGTTTTGATTGACCCTGGTTCAAATTTGAGTTATATAGCCCCTAGAGCTGTTGATAAGTGTAAACTATAGCCACAGAACAAAACCAAGCCATGGTTGGTACAGTTAGCCACTGGCACCAAGAGAAAGGTAGTAGAGGTCATACTAGCCTACCAATTAATGTTGGGTGAATTCCCCACCCAAGCAACCCTTAATGTATTACCCCTAGGATCATACGACCTGTTGATTGGTATGGATTGGCTGGCTGCCCATAAAGCCAAACTAGACTGTTACCATAAAACATTAGAATGTGTGAGCAAAGAAGGAAAAAGGATAACCTTCCAAGGGATCTAAAAACCGGTCTCGGTGAGACAAATATCAGTCCTGCAAATGAGAAAGTATTGCCGAAAGGGATTTCCCCTATATGCAATAAAGGTGCTGAAAACAATCGAAGGTGCTAAACCAAGCCCCGATGATCACCCTATCCTGAGAGAATATAGAGATGTGTTTTCGGAAGAGGTACTAGGTCTACCTCCGAGAAGAGACATTGACGTCTCAATAGAACTCACACCAGGAGCGGTGTCGGTGTCTAGGACACCCTACCGGATGAGCACACCTGAGTTAGTTGAACTCAAATTGCAATTGAAAGAAATGATGGATAAGGGTTATATTCGACCCAACGTGTCCCCATGGGGAGCACCAGTCTTGTTTGTGAAAAAGAAGGATGGCACCCTTAGACTGTGTATCTATTATAGACAACTCAATAAAGTAACCATAAAAAACAAGTACCCCATGCCTAGGATCGATGATCTATTCGATCAGTTGGGAGGAGCGTCTATTTTCTCAAAGATTGACTTGAGGTCGGGATACCATCAAGTCCAAATCAAGGGTGAAGACATCCATAAAACTGCCTTTCGGACACGGTATGGTCATTATAAGTATGTGGTAGTGCCATTTGGGTTAACCAATGCCCCTGCCACTTTCATGTGCTTAATGAGCAATGTACTCAGTAAATTTTTAGATAAATTTGTACTAGTTTTCATTGATGACATATTAATCTACTCTAAGAATAGAGAAGAACATGAAGAGAACCTTAGACTTGTGCTGCAAGTGATAAGAGAGCATCAACTCTATGCTAAATTCAACAAATGTGACTTCTTTCAGAAGCAAATACACTACTTGGGACATGTTCTATCCGAGAAAGGGGTAGCAGTAGATCCTGACAAGATCAGGTCTATCATGGAATGGCCTACCCTAAAGGATGTCTCAGACATCATATCCTTTATGGGATTAGTGGGATACTATAGGAGATTTATAAAAGGATTCTCCAAGATTGGTTTTCCAATTACTGCCCTCCAGAAGAAGGGGACAAAATTCCTGTGGACACAACAATGTGAAGAAAGATTTCAAACCTTGAAACATCTACTAACCCATGCACCCATGTTGAAAATCGCTGACCCAGAAGCTGACTTCCTTTTGTGCACAGATTCCTGTAAGGAAGGGCTCAGAGGAGTCCTTATGCAGGAAGGAAAGGTGATCTGCTATGAATCCCGAAAATTGAATGAACATGAGGTCAACTATGTGACTCATGATCTAGAACTAGTTGCCATAGTGCACGCCTTAAAAATGTGGAGGCATTACCTCTTGGGAAGAAAATTTGTACTTATGACATATCACTGTGGATTACGGTATTTGTTCGACCAACCAAAGCTCAATTCTAGACAATCTAGATGGATGGCCCTCCTTAGTGAATTTGATTTTGAAATCAAACACATCAAAGGGAAGGAAAATAGGGTGGTTGATGCCCTTAGCAGAAGCATGAAAACAATTCACCTGGCAACAGTGAGTACCTGCGAGACAGATGTCAAGAACAGAGTCAAAAATGCACAAGAAACAGATTCCTTTGCTCAGACTGTGACCCTATACCTACAGCAAGAACCTGCTGGAGAAAAATATGAAGGCTACTAGATGACTGAAGGAGGTCTGCTCACCTACAGAGATAGAATGTACATTCCAAATCGTGACGACTTGAAGAGGTTCATCATGGATGAACTACATAAAAGACCCTACACTGGTCACCTAGGATACTAGAAAATGATCACTGCCACCCGGAAACAATTTTATTGGCCTGGATTGAAGAAAGACATAGCCAAATATTTGGCCCAATGCATAGAATGCCAACAGGTTAAAGCAGAACATTGACACCCAGCAGGAATATTACACCCTTTACCCATCCCAGAATGGAAATGGGAAACCATCTCCATGGATTTTATCACTGGATTATCAACTTCAACCAAACAAAATGATGCCATTATGGTGGTGGTGGATAAACTGAGCAAGTCTGCTCATTTCATCCCTGTCAAATCAACCTGCAAGGCTGATAGCAACCATACATCTCGCACTGCACGATCGCCCTCCAGGACCTCCTTTCTCTTCGGCCCGAAGAGTTCTAAGACTCTTCTATTCCCCTCTCAGAAATCTGCAACCCACAGTTCTCCTCTCTCACGATCCTTCCTTCTCGCTTCGGAAGATCGGAACTCGCTGTCTCGTAAGTTCAATGGTCGAGCGTCACCCCTTCGGATCCCTGAGACCCAAGGTTAGTCAATGCTGACTTATCTTCTCTTTATCAGAGCTTCATGCTATTGCGACCTCGTCGCTCGCAACTTCCAACTCTTGTTTCTTCGACTCCCAATCGCCGAGACGCCGAGATGTCGAGATGCTGACGTCTTTCTGTCGTGATCTCGCTACCTCGCTATATCGCACCTCGCGATTTCAACCACCCAATTATTGGGCTTCCAACTCACGAGCCCCACGTTCACGATATTTCGCCACCTGTCCTCCACTCTCCCTGTGGCCCACACTTGCACGAAACCGTCGATATTTCGCTTCTCGCGGCTTCACAACTTCCACTTCCCAAATTTGGAATCTCACCTTGCGAACCCCTAATATGCTGATCCACAAACAGAAACCTGATCCTCGTGACCTCATTCGATGATTCTACTCCTTTGAACCTCGAATCCTTTCCAATATGCGATGTAGCCTCCTCGCGACTCTGCACGATCCAACAACCCACAGTTTCTCGCGAAATCTCCTTAGAGAATTTCGTCCGTCCATTCTTTCTAAGACAAATCTGCGAGATGAAACAATATCTCCTCCACAAGACTTGTCCACCTGCATGCAAGTTTCCAACACTTGCTCGAACACTTCAAGCACAAACTTCTCCCTATGCAATCCTTCGACAAATTCGAAGGTCTTTCCTTCCAACTTTTCCCAGACTTAAACCTTCCTGGAACTTCTTCTGCATGCACTCCTTGCAGCAAATCTCCAACAACTCTCAAGTATCAAAGCTTCTTCGGCTCTGCGCACTCCTACAACAACAGTCTTAATTCCCTTTTCTCAAAATCGAAACTCTGAGACTTCTTTCAGCCTGCACACACCTTGCATGGCTCTGTGCCTATCTGCACTCCTGAGAACTTAGAACAAAAGTTTCTTCTATATGAACCCTGCAGTCATGCACTCCTTGCGGACAATTCAACTACACTCCTTGCAGGAATCTTCTGGTTCAAGATAGAGAAACAATTGAAACTAACTCCTGGTTCTCATAGACTTCATATCAACCATGAAATCACATACATAGCATATATAATCAAATGCATGACAAGAAGCAAATACTCATAATCCCAACATCAATATACAGAGAAACAAATCATAACCATGAGATTGAATCAAAGCTCTCTTCTATTAATTCAATGCCTGTACATGGGTGCTCTCAACAATTCTCTGATTGCACTTCTGCTCTCTTCTCAGAATGCTTCCTCAATGAATCTCAAATCATGTTACAATGTACAAAGGAGGGTATCTATATCCGTTTGCCCTCACGAATCTCTAGCTATCAAATCTACAATAAATTTCCTATCTAACAACATTAAAACTATTAAATGCCTTCCTATCTACTAAGGACGAGAGCTATATGCTCAAGGTCCCCTTTACAATACAAGTGTGCTTCATTAAATCCACACATTAATGTTTGTCGCAACAATATCAAAGTGTTTCTCAAAATATGTGCTGGCGCTGTCCAACTGTCTTTCATTTGATGTGCTGGCTCGCTTGATGAGTGAGCAATGCTCCTGCATCATACTCCTCGGCTTGAAAGTTTTCATGGGATCCTATCCATGAGCTCCTGCATGGTCTGTCCATGCTTCTGTATCATCGCTTCTGTCTCCCAGCTGGCATCCTCCACTGGGTGATTCTTCCATTTCACTAGGTACTCGAAGTACTGTTTCCACCTGGTCTTCATTCCTACTCGCTTGTCCAGTATGCAATCCATCTGCGGTTTTTCTGCAACTGGAATCTGCTTTGTCCACTGGATCACTGGTTCCTCAGCTCTAGCTTCTACTTCTCTAGCCTTGTATGGGTATAAATCTGCAATATTGAATATCAGAGATATCCCAATGCCATCCGGCAACTCAATTTCATATGCATTCTCGCCAAATTTCTTTAGGAATCTGCATGGTCCGATTTACTTCATCTTCAACTTATTATATGTTCCCCTTGGGAACCTTTCCTTCCTCAAGTGTGCGAGAAGAAGATATCCAACTTAGAACTGAAGTTGTCTCCTATGTTGATCTGCTCTGCGCTTGTATTCTTGATTTGACTCTTGCAGTCGCTGCTTCACCTTGCTATGAAGTTCTTTCATCGCCTCAGCGAACTCTTCTGCACTAGCGCTACTAGTCGCAGTGTGCTCTGACTCTCTCAGTTAAGAAACACCTCTTGGTTGTGTCCCATACACAATCTGAAATGGACTTTTACTTGTACTCCGATTCACCGAATCATTGTACGCGAATTCCACCTGTGGCAATACGTTGTCCCAGCTACCATGGTGTTCAGTCACCAAGCTCCTCAGCAAATCTCCCAGACTCCTGTTCACTACCTCTGTTTGTCCGTCTATCTGAGGATGATAAGCAGAACTAAACACCAAGTTAGTTCCTAGCTTTTTCCATAGCGTCCTCCAAAAATGACCTATGAATTTCGTATCCCTGTCCGAAACTATACTTTTCGGCAATCCATGAAGTCTCACAACCTCCTTGAAAAACAAGTTTGCGATGTGTGTCGCATCGTTGGTCTTCTTACATGGAACAAAATGTGCCATCTTCAAAAACCTTTCTACCACCAAAAAGATAGAATCAACACCTCTTTTCATCCTTGGCAAACCTAATATGAAATCCATGCTTATCGTCTCCCATGGTCTCTCTGGTATGGGAAATGGCTGATAAAATCCTGCATTATGTTTCCTTCCTTTGGAATGTTGACAAACTCTGCACCTATCAACAAACCTCTTGACATCCGCTCTCATGCCTGGCCAAAAATACGATTCGCTCAGCTTCGCGAATGTTTTGTCATGGCCAAAATGTCCTACTAAGCCTCCGCTGTGCTTCTCCTTCACCAAGTTCTCCCTCATGGAGAAATCTGGAATACACAGTTGGTTACCTCTAAACAACAATCCTTCCTGGATTATTAAATCTATCCATGGGCTTCTATCTCTGAGAACTGGATTCTCAGCTGCTTCATATGCTTCCCTGAAATCTGCATCTCCTGCGTACATGTTCCTGAGATCTTCAAATCCAAATGTTTGAATTCAGAACTCCTGCAGTACCAAACATTTTCTGCTCAAAGTGTCAGCTACTTTGTTCTCGGTACCTGCAATATGCTTAATCACAAATGTGAAGTTCTGCATATACTCTACCCATTTTGCATGCTTCTGGTTCAACTTATCCTGTTGACTTATAAACTGCAATGCATGATTGTCACTGTATAGAACAAATTCCTTGGGTATCAAGTAATGCCTCCACTTCTTCAATGCCTGTATGATAACATAAAATTCCTTATCATACGTGGAGTATTTCAGCTTTGCTTCATCTAGCTTCTCACTGAAATATGTGATTGGCCTGTCTTCTTGACTCAAGACCGCTCCTATAGCATACCCGCTTGCATCACACTTCACCTAGAAGGTCTTCTTGAAATTTGGCAACACCAAAATTGGTTTCTCTGTGATCTTCCGCTTCAATAGATTGAAGCTTTCTTTAGCCTCTATTGTCCAATGAAAATTTTTATGCCACTTCTTCACTGTGTCCATCATCGCTGCGCTAATCCCACTAAAATTCCTGATGAACTTCCGGTAGAAACTAGCCAAACCATGGAAGCTTCTCACCTCGAAAATGTTTCTCGGTGATGCCCAATTCTTTATCACTTCCACCTTACTCGGATCCATCTTCAGCTCATTCACCGAAATAACAAAACCCAAATAAATGAGCTCTGTCTTTAGAAATGAGGACTTCTTCATATTTATCAACAATTTCTCCTGTTGTATCTTCTTCATCACAATGGCTAAATGCTTCAGATGTTCATCCTTTGTCTTACTAAATATTAGTATATTGTCCAGATATACGATGACAAATTTCCCGATGAATTCCCTTAGGACTTCATTCATCAGTCTCATGAATGTACTCGGCACGTTTGTCAAACCAAACGGCATGACCAACCATTCGTACAAACCTTCGTTCGTCTTGAATGTTGTCTTCCATTCATCGCCTTCTCTCATGCGAATCTGATGATATCCGCTCTTCAGATCAATCTTCGAAAAGAAATTTTCCCCACTTAGGCAATCCATCAGATCCTCCATCCTCGACAGTGGAAATACGTACCTAATGGTAATCTTATTTATCGCTCTGGAGTCTATACACATTCTCCAGCCTCCATCCTTCTTTGGACTTAGTACTGTCGGAACAGCACACGGACTCAAGCTTTCTCTAACCAGTCCTTTATCCAACAAGTCTTCGACCTGTCTCTTGACCTCCTCATTTTCCCGCGGCATTAATCTATACGCAGCTTTATTCAGAAAATTGGCCCTTGGTATGAGGTCAATGTGATGACTCACACTTCGCATCGATGGAAACAAATGAGGTAATTCATCCACGATGATGTCAGCGAACTCTTTCAGCAGTTCTTGAATCTCGTCTGGCAAGTCGTCCACTCTTGTGCTAGTCAAAAAAATCCTCGGTTTTATGACCACAAAGAATTTTGGATCTTCTCTCTTCTCCATCTCCGTGAGAAGTTATTTCCCGCTCATGAGAAGTATCGTGTTACTTACTTCTGGCTTTACTTCCTTATCCTTTATCGAAAGAAATCTGTGCATCCTCCCATCCTTCTCTAAGGTATATGTGTTCATTCTCCTATCATGAACCACATTTCTGTCATACTGCCATGGTCTACCCAGCAATAGATGGCATACATCCATGGGAATAACATCGCATAGTATTTTATCAGTATACCCACCGATACTGAATCCAACTAAACATTGTTTAGTGACACTCACCTGATGACCCTTCTGTAGCCACGAAACCTTATATGGACTTGGGTGATCAGTAGTCTCCAGTTCCAACTTTTCCACCATCTCGGTCGAAACGAGATTATCGGTGCTCCCACTGTCAACAATAACCTTGCATTTCCAGCCCTTGGTTTTGCAAGTTGTTCTGAATAGTCTGGTCCTTTGAACTACATCTTGCACCTCCTTCTCGGGTGTCAAAAGGACTTTATGCATAGTCAGTGACTTCCCACTTCCTACGTCTTCATTCTCAACATCACGCCTCTGCGCTTCAGTGATGTGAGCTTCTCCTCCATCTTTCTTTCTCTCTGGACACTCGAATGATTTGTGCCCATCCTTTCCACACATAAAACATGTGATTACTCCTCCTCGGCCTCTTCCTCTGCCTCTGGTTCGAGGAAAAGAATTTGCATCAGCATATCCTCTACCTTCTGTCTGCTGCCTTATTGGTTCAGTCTGCTGGCATTGCTGTGAGGTTCCACCTCTCTCAACATTACCCTGAGGTTTCTTCCATTCCTCCTTGGGCTTCTGGTATTTCTCTTGGGCAACTGACTTGCCCTTGGGCTAACTTCTGCCTCTCCCTCATTGTCCTTGCTTTTGGCTTAGCTTCTCTTCGGCTTTCAGAGCCATCTGGTAAGCATCCTCTACCGTCCTGATTGTAGCCATGCTTATCTCATCCTAAATGTCATATCTCAGACCATTCAAATATCTTGCTACCTTCTCATCATCGCTCTCCTGATGACCTGCTCTGATGTTCAGTCGATAGAATTCCTCAATGTATTCTTTCACTGTCATCAGTTTCTGCCTCAGGTTCTGCATTCGCCTGAATAGATTTATCTGGTAGTCTCTTGGGATGAATTTTGCTTTCATCTTCGAAATCATTCGATCCCAACTTTTGATCTTTTGCTTGCCCTTGCAGCGTCTGTCAGCTTTTAACTCGTCCCACCATAATGTTGCATGTCCTTTTAACTTCATGACAGCATGTCGGACTTTCTTATCTTCTTCCACATCTTCATAATCGAAGTATGTGTCAAGAGCCCTGATCCAGTCTAGTAACTCTTCTGCATCCAGACTTCCTTCGTAAGCTGGAATATTCATTTTCATCTTGGAACTCATCCTGGCGATAGCTTTAATCAATCGCTCTGTGGATGCGTCTTCAGCTGCGACCTCTGCTTCATGTCCAACTTCTTCTTCGACTTTGGAGTCGCTAAGATCTCCTGCACCAACTCCATGTCTCTGCGTTATCTCCATCTCTTCGAGTCTCACTCTGAGATCTCTTATTTGGCGCTCCATTTCTAGATTCCCTACCGGCCTACCTCTTCTTCTCACCTCCCGATCTTCTGGGTCAGGTGATTGTCTTTCTCGTCTAGGCGGCATGGTCAATTTCTCTCTCTTCTCTTCTGCTATAGAAAGCAAAAGATCTTCCTGCTCTGATACCACTCTGAGAGCAACCATACCTCTCGCGCTGCACGATCTCCCTCCAGGACCTCCTTTCTCTTTGGCCCGAAGAGTTCTAAGACTCTTCTATTCCCCTCTCGAAAATCTGCAACCCACAGTTCTCCTCTCTCACGATCCTTCCTTCTCGCTTCTGAAGATCGGAACTCGCTGTCTTGCAAGTTCAATGGTCGAGCATCACCCCTTTGGATCCCCGAGACCCGAGGTTAGTCAACACTGACTTCTCTTCTCTCTATCGAAGCTTTGTGCTATCGTGACCTCGCCGCTCACGACTTCCAACTCTTGTTTCTTCAACTCCCAATTGCCGAGATGCCAAGATGCCGAGATGCTGACGTCTTCCTGTCGCGATCTCGCTACCTCTCTATATCACGCCTCGCAATTTCAACCACCCAATTATTGGGCTTCCAACTCACGAGCCCCATGTTCATGATATTTTTCCACCTGTCCTCCACTCTCCCTGTGGCCCACACTTCCATGAAACCGTCGAGATTTTGCTTATCGTGGATTCGCAACTTCCGCTTCCCAAATTTGGAATCTCACCTTGTGAACCCCCGATATGCCGATCCACGAATAGAAACATGCTCCTCGTGACCTCGTTCGATGATTCTGCTCCTTTGAACCTCGAACCCTTTCCAATCTGCATTGTAGCCTCCTCGCGACTCTGCACGATCCAACAACCCACATTTTCTCGCGAAATCTCCTCAGAGAATTTCGTCCGTCCATTCTTTCTATGACAAATCTGCGAGATGAAACAATATCTCCTCCACAAGACTTGTCCACCTGCATGCAAGTTTCCAAGACTTGCTCGAACACTTCAAGCACAAACTTCTCCCTATACAATCCTTCGACAAATTTGAAGGTCTTTCCTTCCAACTTTTCCCAGACTTAAACCTTCCTAGAACTTCTTCTGCACGCACTCCTTGAGGAAACTCTCCAACAACTCTCAAGTATCGAAGCTTCTTCGACTCTGCGCACTCCTGCAGCAGCAGTCTTAATTCCCTTTGCTTAAAATTGCAAATCTGAGACTTCTTTCAGCCTGCACACACCTTGCATGGCTCTGTGCCTATCTGCACTCCTGAGAACTTAGAACAAAAGTTTCTTCTATATGAACCCTGCAGTCATGCACTCCTTGCGGACAATTCAACTACACTCCTTGCAGGAATATTCTAGTTCAAGATAGAGAAACAATTGAAACTAACTCCTGGTTCTCATAGACTTCATATCAACCATGAAATCACATACATAGCATATATAATAAAATGCATGACAAGAAGCAAATACTCATAAGCACAACATCAATATACAGAGAAACAACACATAACCATGAGATTGAATCAAAGCTCTCTTCTATTAATTCAATGCCTGTACATGGGTGCTCTCAACAATTCTCTACTTGCGCTTCTGCTCTCTTCTCAGAATGCTTCCTCAATGAATCTCAAATCATGTTACAATGTACAAAGGAGGGTGTCTATATCCGTTTTCCCTCATGAATCTCTAGCTATCAAATCTACAATAAATTTCCTATCTAACAACATTAAAACTATTAAATGCCTTCCTATCTACTAAGGATGAGAGCTATCCACTCAAGGTCCCCTTTACAATACAAGTGCACTTCATTAAATCCACACATTAATGTTTGGCGCAACAATATCAAAGTGTTTCTCAAAATATGTGCTGGTGTTGTCCAGCTGTCTTTCGCTTGATGTGCTGGCTCGCTTGATGAGTGAGCGATGCTCCTGCATCAAAGGCGATAGATATCGCCTAGATATTCATGAAAGAGGTGTTCAGACTGCACGGTATGCCAAAAGAGATAGTGTCTAACAGAGACACAAAATTCACTTCCAATTTTTGGAAATCACTGATGGTGGGATTGGAGACCAAGTTGTTGTTCAGTACTACCTACCACCCTCAAACCGATGGACAGAAAAAAAGAGTAAATCAAATATTAGAGGATATGTTAAGGATGCATGTAATGCATCAACCCAGGAAATGGGAATACTACCTACCATTGGTAGAATTTTCCTACAACAACGACTACCAAGCATCCTTAAAGATGAGTCCCTTCAAGGTCCTCTATGGTAGACAGTGTAATACTCCAGTCAGTTGGAGTAATCCTGTAAATAGGATTTCTTTTGGACCCGACATATTGAAAGAAATGGAACAGCAAGTGACTCAGATAAAACAAAATTTGAAGGTCGCTCAGAACCGACAGAAAAGTTATGCTGATCAAAAGAGAACTCCAAGAGAGTTCAAAATGGGAGACCATGTATATCTCAGAATTAAGCCCAGAAGGAGTTCCCTGAAAATGGGAGCTTGTGCCAAATTGGCACCCCGGTATTGTGGACCCTTTGAGGTTCTAGATAGAGTGGGATCTGTAGCCTATTGGCTAGCACTTCCTCCCACAGTAAAAGCACATAATGTTTTCCATGTTTCATTATTGAAGAAATATGTACATGATGCTAATCATATAATTGACTGGTCTGTGATCCAAGTGGAACTGGAGGGAGAATTTCTACTAAAACCCCAATGCATATTGGATAGAAAGGAAACCCTGCTCCGGAACAGAACCATTGCACAGGTCAAGGTGCAATGGAAACATTTTGGCCCAGATGAGGCTACATGGGAAATGGAGGATGTCATGAGACAGGCATATCCGATTTTGTTTACTTCTGTACATGCAATTCATGCTAGTAGCTAAGAACATCGAGGACGATGTTCCTTTTTAAGGGGGAGGGAATTGTAACACCCTATTTCCCCCAGCTTGTAAATATAACTGGATTGGCCAAGAACTATGGAAAACTCATAAATGTGAATATGTGATGTAAATGGACCTTGAGGAAAAAGGTCAATGAATGTGAATAACATTTGGAATTTATTGCAGGACTGCTGAGAGGAGATGTGTAGAAAAAGAGACCACGATGGCAGTGGAAGGCACCTAGAAAGGTGGCATTAACTTCCACTGAGAATTAACATCGTATTTGGACTCCACTGGCCTGGAGAACCAAAAGCAGCTCACTGGCCTCGAATTTAATGTCTCGCAGGCTGGTAGGCAGATGGCTTAATGAGGGATGGGATGGTGAACCGCCAATTTATAGAGCCGTCAGGCCTGACCAAACACGAGGGTAATCGCGCCACATTCAACCTCGCAAGAGGATAATGTGTAAGGTAGAAGCGATTAGGGGGCAGACGCGAGGGGAACTCTGGCATTATGCAGAGTGAGTGATAACAGAGAGGAAGGATTGCAACCTTCACTCCTATTCACTGGCAGATAGAGACGCAGTCTCACAACATCATGGTCTCAGCTTGGGGGTGGCTAGTGGTAAATCCACTGGGAGTCCCTAAGCCTATGGTTGGGTGGAAACGAGCACCCCTCTCAGCAGTTGCTTAACCCTGGTGTCATTTCTGATAAGTGTTTTGCCTCTGGCACCTTGAAATATATATGTATTTTGATAATTATGCTCATAAGCTACAAAACTGTGAATGTTTTCATTTTAAGAATGTCTGAGTAGTATTTTGATCAGTAATAGTAGTTGTATATGCTTATAACAGAAGAAACCACGCATGACTTATGTTGATAAATGAATTTAATTATACATAAGTTGAACCAAGTCAGGCTTCCAGCCCGTTCTCGGGAAATTGTTTACCCTTATCTGTCTCCAGGGATGCCCCAGAATAGATCTCTTCACAGAGATTCCCCTCTTGGAAATGTTTACCAAGAACCTGGAAAAAGGACTTGAATGAGAAAGTCTTAACAACCCAGTACGAGGAGGAATGACCCTCTTAAAATCCCGAAGTAGCAGCATAGGGATAAGTATCGATCGATGGACGAGACCTCGTCAGAAGACCCATGGTCATTCACGACTGTTAGATGGATGAAAGAAACAAGGGCGTTACATACCTTACCCATTTTCCTCTATCCTTGTGAATAGTGAGGAAATCAGGATCGTAGACCCCCACAGTCCATGAGAACATCTGGACCATTGATTTTTCCACATCCATGAAGTAGTGGAAGAGTGCATAAGGTGGGACAGATCTGACCCGTTAGATATTAGCTAGAAAAACCCAACAACCGTTGGATCTGTTAAGAGATGCATGAGGGTTAAGCCCTCGTGAATAGGAGGTTGAAAGTTTTGAGGAGAGGCATGGCCATCGGGATATCAACATTCATGAAATTGGGAGTCACGATGACATGAGGTTGGGAACTTTCATAGTGAAAATCTTGAAATCAATATGAGTTGTCCATCATAGAAGGACACATGGACAAGATTGGGAGCCCATCGGCATTTCAGAGATCGAAGGGGCAAGATGTCGGAATATCTCAGCAGCGGAAACTCCAAAATTGCGAGAAGCGATCAGGACCGTCCGTCATAGGAGGACGCGTGGTGGTAATCGGAGCATGTGGGAAAAGTCCTGAAAGGAAAGTCATCCATTAGGAAAATGGGAATCTCATGGACAAGAAGTCCATACACTTCGAAATTGAAAAGTCCAGAATCCCGACAAAGTGAAAAGCATCCATTATAGGGCCAACTGTCATTATATCGGCATATTGGGATTTGGCGGATCACGAATCCTGAGGACGAGTACATTTCAGCAGTGGAAAGTCTGAAAACCCGACAGGAGATAAGGCTGCGGTCTTGTGAGATAGTGTTCACATGGGCCAGGAGTTTATCCAGGAGGGCTAACACGTAAGGGACCATATCAGTGAATTGGCTCATTGGGAATCACGGAATCGGGACTCCTGTTGACAAGAGTTCAGGATTTCCCATGGTGGAAACCTCGGAGTAGATCTGAGCTGTCCAATTGATGGAGGCCATGTGTCGAGAGATTAACTGCATTGGGAAACTGGGGATCGAGGATTTGAGAGTCCCGTGATCAAGAGTCTGGATTCTTGTGATGATAAACCCCGATGAATGGACGAGATTCTTTCGGAGGATCTCAGGGTCTGTAATGACCGTTATATGTAGATATGAGATGTCAACTTAAGACAGGATGTGAATATGCTTTAGGATAAGCAGAAAGTAGATATGGACGGCTAGAGTCCACCCATCCAGATCTATGGTTGAGGTTCCATTCCAGAGCCCCCTTACTATTCTGCCTTTAGCGGTAGGGGGGGTCCAGAATTGGACGTGCAACTCTCGAACGGTCAAGATTAACTCGTCATGATCAATGACGCTCAAGTGGATTCTAGACCCCCCTTTCCATTATGCCTTTAATGGGGGGGTGGGGGGGTCCGGAATAGTGTGGCATGTGAAGTGAGGCCCCCCTCCTGTCATGTCAACTACCGTGTCGAGTTTCCCCTTCTGCCACATGTATTCCACTTAACCGCATGAAGGGGCCTATTCTCATTGGCGGTTCTCTACCCTATTGGGATGTGTTCCTATTGGCCATTTGCTGGCCCTGTAGGGATTCACCCCCATTGGTCGGTCGCTAGCCCTATCAGGGTTTAGCGGTGGCAGAGTCGAATGATTAGACATTACTGTAGCTCCGAGGCGTGAAATACAAATAGGCACTGCGTCCAAATTGAACCGTGATCATGGCCCACAATCACATGGGAATGGAGAAGGAGAGAGAAAGAGCCAGCTTACGCTGGGCCTCCATGGATATTTAAGGGTTCTGGTCCGGCAGAAGACCAGAAAAATTTGATTTAGGTAGTGGGTATGTGACATTAAATATCCTTCCCCTGTAAATTTGGGAAGGATTTTCATATAATTTTTAGGAAGGTCATTTAGGGGAACTGGTAGGACAAGGGGTCATATCTGGTAGCTACCTTAGTGAAGATTCCAGGAAGCGGTGCTTGGTCACCTGCTGGTCCTCCTGGGGTGCTACTCCCAGCTCCTGCGCCTCTGTGTGCAGCCATTAATGGATTTAAGGCTAAGACTTGGAGTGTGTAAGGAGAAGGCTCACAAAAGTTTGGGATATATATTTAAGGAGAAGAGAACGTATCGTTTGAAATGGGAAGTGAGAAGGATCTCTCAAGTGTTTCCTTAACGTTTGCTGTGTAAAATCAGAGTGACAAAAAGTATGTATGGGTGAAATGATTTGTCTAAGTGATCTTTGTGATTTTAAAATCTTTTTCGGATCAGAGACTGGAGAGGTATGCTTGTCATCCGGGTTCTTTCAGCTAAAAGACAGTTTACTTATAATGGAGTCGCCAAATGAAAGATGAAGGTAGCCTTAGAAGGTTTTTCTATCTTTGTTCACTATCAAAGAAAGAAAGTGTCAATGTCGTTCTTCCCAGGGAAAAGTTTCGTTTATTCATTCCCCGACAACGATGCCAAAAAGATGTTGTTCCTGAGTTTATACTTTATATTCCTGAGTATTAAATAAGTTAAAAGAAATGCTAGTTTTATCTTGATGGCCAGGTTCTATGTTAGGCTGTCTATTATTTGGGATAGTCATGGGGAGTAAAATTTTATTGAATTATAAAATGTTTAAAGATTTTTTTCTTCAGTTTTGAGGGAATAAATAGAGAAGGAATTTTGGAACTCAAAATAATAACACAATAACAGTAGAGGTTGTTTCCTGTACTTGAAACAATTTGAGAATAGTAAAATAATAACAAAAGTAATGCTGCCGAAAATATGAGGCTTTAATCACGAAAGAATCTCATATCATAATAGAAGAACGAGAGAAAAATGAAATTTCTAATGAAGTATACAATATAACCATCCAAATGACCTACAGGTCTTGAAACTGCTGGTAGCAATCACAGAGGAAAAGTTATAAATGATTAGATAATCAAATAAATTCAAACTACAATAGAATTTTGAATTAAACTATAGTTGATCATTCATTAGAAAGACATAGAAAGAAAGAAAGATGTTGAAAGATATTTAAAACTAAGGAACACATAGCTTCAAGTTGACAGAATTAAAAATCTCTTCTGTATTATCTATATCATTGTAAATCGAAAAATTTCTAATACAATCGGCTCCCTAAAAATAAAATCCCTTTCTCAGTCTTGTGAAATTATATTTATATGTGATCACCAAACACTTTTCCCGTTGGTGATTAACTAACTTCCGAAAACTAACGGTTACATGAATGAGTAATGTTGAACTGTTTACATTTCTATTTTAACTTCTTTATTATTTCAAATGTTGAAAATATCCATAACAATATTTCATGTCTGCGTTGATGAACTTCCTTCTTCTGTTTTAAGACAGTGAATACATTTTCCCAGGAACTGCACCAAAACTCTGGGAGCTTCTGGAATATCCTTTGCCTCAAATAGGAATAACTTTCTCTGTAGTTCAGGCAGATGGTCTTCAATTATCTTTCTTGTGAACTTAATAGTTTGTAACTTTAAGTTCAACATCACTATCCATTTGTCGATTTGAGTGAAATTGATTACCTTTGTTTGTGGGATCTCTACCTGAATTTCTTCCAGATCCTCCTTGAATCTTAACTGATTCTTAACAATGTTAATTTCTCCTAACAACCCTTGACAGTTGTTTCTTCCAATGTTCAATGAAGCTTTCTCTAAAAGGTCGAAAATTCCTTGACAGTCGTCATTAACCTCTCTGGTTATTCTCTTGTTTTTTGTGAGGTTTTCCTCCCATACTTTGAGTATTATATCACCTTTAATCTGCTCCGAAACATATAGATTTTGAGTCTCTCTGACCTCCTCTTTTGTGGAAAGAGCCGCTGCCTTTTGAAAATTTGTTCTAGCTTCTTTCACTTCTCTCTCTTTCAGAAGAATTCTCTCTAAGGATTTACTTGTTTCCTAAAAGTAATTCTAAATAAATTCCAGCTTAAGAAACACTCCCTATTGCTCTTTTTCTATTATCGTATGTATTTCCAACACCTGGGCTTGGAAGATTTCAAGCTCTACCACTTGATTTTGAATGGAACTAATCTTATTTTGTAATTGTTTATTCATTTCTTCTTTTTGTAGGACCTGTTCTTGACTGACCTGTATTTTCAGGTTTTCTTCATCTAAGATTTCTTAGAGTTTTTGAATATCTTGAATGTCATTGGGTTGGGCTCATTCTAGACCCTTGTTTATCTCCCGACTGATACTTCTTTCAGTCTCCTTTAATTTACTTTGTAGTTGAGCTATCATCTGATCTTTCTGGTGCAACATAGTTCTCAAATTACCCACAAAATGTAAATTTGTTGATGCAAAGGATCCCATTGTGCCTGCTATTTCTATAGCAAATTCCCCTTCTTCAAGCTTTTGTCCATCTATGATGATCTTGTGCTTTTTTATCATTTTGTCTCCTCTTGGATGCATTTCCTGTTTTAATATATCCCTCCTCTTTTTATTGAAAAAGTAATCAGAGGAAGGAATCTCATCCCTAGAAATAGGTTGGAGATCACTAACATATAGAGCTCCCTCTTGGGGGTTTCTATAGGTAAACTGCAATGGGGTCAAAGAAGTAATAGGACATCCGATCTCCGTTGATGTTGCTCCTCCTATTTTTTTGGGAAAATCCTAAGGGATATTTGGGGATGTTTCCAACTCCTTATGTTTCCTTGGCTCTGGTTTATCTATCTGAGGAACTTTTGTTTCAAAGCCTAGGGGAGGCCCTTCTTGCTCTAGAGGGGCAGTCATGGCAATGCAAAATATTTGGCAAACAAATTCACCTGTGACTTTGGAAAGACATCAAACCAATCTGTCAGTCAGGTGATAAGGCCTATACCCTGTTCAATACCTCCTCATAGGTTTTAACCTCTTTGAAAATATCATCATAAACAGACTTTTCATGTTCAAAATCTTTCATATTGCAGTGCATCAAATGTTTATTCACTAATTGATAAGGTTCATTCTTTCTGTGCTCAATATCTACCATTTTTATTTTTTCTAGTGCTTTGGCTTCCACTTTAGAGTGGCCTAGGTTTAGTAATGAAAATTTCCTGACATACACAAGGAAGATTGGCCAGGATTTTTTTTGAGCTACTTTTAGCTCTATTCCAATACCACCTTTCACTATTTGATGTGCTACTTCCCTCAATACCAGTCTGTCAGGGAGGAATTTTGGAAGCGCATGAGGGGGGATTGAACACCCATAAACCCTAATGTAAGAAATTTTTTCATCAATGAACTAGTCGGATATTGCTTTGATGTTTTCTAAGACTGCCTCAGAAATGTGAGGGGGTTCACAGCCATAAAACATTTTATGCATTGGACTTACTACAAAATGACAAATTTCGTAGAATGCATTTTTAGCATTTTCTTCCCATAGCATAGAGTGATACTCGTGAATGGGTTCAGGGCAGGTTTTGTTCCAACTCCAATTCATCATGGAAAATAGAGTCACAAAGCAGATTGCGTCCATGATGTACGCCAACATGTAAAAGGTCATTAGCTGACCTTTAGATCTTGCAATTCTGTAATTTGAAACTTCTTGGGCTAGGTTATCAGACAAAATCTTACTCCAGTTAAAAGTGTATCCTTCTGATGTTTCTTCTAAAAAGGGCACCCATTCTGCAGGAAAATGGCAGGGATTTTTTTCCCCAAAAAGTCTACACAGCATAATGGGTACATAGACCATGTACTCGTTCAAAGATGTTGTGGCATAAACTCCATGGGTATCGGCCCTAAATTTTGATGGACATCTCCACCATTCTTTGATTAAATCGGGATAAGTTCGGTTTGCCTCAGTACACTCCTTCCTTTGAAATTCTGCTAAAAACTCGACATTAAAAATGTGCTTGGGATTTGGTGAGAGTTTATACATTACTTGTATATGCTCTGGCCTGAATGAGTCAACAACGACCTCTTGATCATTTAAAATGATTCTTGTCGGGATATAAGCCTTCTCCAATGCCCAATTGATCATTTCGTTGTATGCCATGAGTCAAGGGCGTGCTACAATCTTATGAAGCTCTGACTCTGCTATATCCCGAAAGTGATTCCCGGAATCAGTAGGAGAATTTTTTATTTCGTAGTCTAGCAATTCACAGATTTGTAATTAGTAATCCTTAATTTTGTAATCCTTAACTTCTGTAATTAGTGAATTAATTAATCAAGATTTAAACTATCTTTCATTCTTTCATAAAATTGGGGATCGGGATTTCGTGATTCAATATGTATTAAAACATATGTTCTCAGTAAACCCTGAATCTCAATTTTTTTTTAAGGTTAATCTTAACTCCTTTGGGTTTTAAGCGTCGGGAATTTTATAACATTTTTGGTTTTTTTCCTTTTATTATTTAAAGAATAAATTTTGTTAGGATTTCAGTACCGGTCTTTTGTAAATGATAGTGAAGGTTATTCTTTATGAAAAGCTGAAACCCGAAAAAGAAAAAGTTTAGTCTTTAAAGATAAAAATTTAAAATTTTTTTTCAACATAGGCTCCAACTAGGGAACTCGTATCCTTAGTGCCTTTATTGGGTTAATGGAGTCAAAGGCTTCTTTCTATGGAATTTTCTTAAGTAGGGGATACAGAGGGAAAAAATACTTGTCTTTACTTCTATACAATTTTCGTTTATACCTACCTCAATATCATCATCATCAATAGATAAAATACAACTACCTAAATCTTGATCAACAATATATACAGGGTGATTATTTGGTTTATGTGGATCACCTACCATGAATGCCAACCTAGTTTCTCTATATAGATGTGTGTATTGTCCTCCAAAAACTGGAATCGTAGCATATCTCATTCCAAGCTGGAGAGATCCTCCAAGCTTGGCACCCCATGACCTAGATAACAACATACCATATTTAGGAGGTATATCGGTGACCACTGCATCCATAAGAATGTTGTTTGTAGGTATTTGTGCCACACTTACCACCAGGTATTTAATCATGCCTATGCATTTGACTTTTCTTGAATCAAATGAATATAAATCTCCATAAGTCCTAGTGATTTCGAGACCTAATTTATCCATAATAGCTTTAGGCATCACATTGTGGGATGCTCCAGAATCTAGCATGTAGTTATGGAGTAGGTGGTCAAACAAGGTTAACGTGATATAGAAGGGGGGCATAGTGTCTCTCACACCTTTGAAATGCGGACCAAAATCTATGTCCGTCTTGTCATCTTCTAAGTTGATGACATCGGCCTGGCTTTCATCTTCTGAAAATCTAATCATCTTGGAAATTTGTTTTCTGTATATGGGATTTGTAGCCAGTTCAACAAGTGAGATAGGGATTTTGATTTTATTTATTTCATTTTCCAGACTAAAATTTCCCAGGACCTTGTTGCTCTCTATGTTGGGGGCTTCAATTCCTTTCTTTTCATCTTTTCTTTGTGGTGTGGATTTGGTTTCACTCACAAGGACCTGTGTTTTCACGATGAGTGTTCCTACTGACTTTGACTTGACAGGTTGCGTGTCAGCGGTTTGGGTTTTTGCAGCCCGTTTGTTAGCAACCTTTGGAGTCGCTTCATCAGTTTCACCCCTAGGCAAGATTTTTTTTGTTAGGGTGTTTGGAAGACTCTTGTTCCTAGGTCTTAAATTATATTTCTCATGTAGTTCGGCTACAATATCATCAACGATACCCTGATAAGCCAAATATTCAGAAGTATCATTGCTAACATCATCTTCTGATCTAATTTCTTTATTTAAGGAATTTTTGTAATCTTGTATTGATAAATAGGGTGATTTACTATCGTCGCCAAGATTATTTATGTTCTCATCTAACTCTTCAAAATCTTCTAGGTATTCCTCTCTAATAAAGTTTTCACTTTTGAAGGGGATTGGGATTTTTTTATCCTCATTCTTAGTTGTTTTCTGTGGGGCCTGAGGATCAGGATTCCTTCTAAAATCCTTCCTGGGAAAATTATCTATTTTCGATTTATCTAGTTCCATTTTTGACATCTTATTTGAAATTTCTCTAATTACCCTAGCCATATCATCTATTTTATCTCCCAAGGTTTTCCCTGATCTTGAGGGTCCACCTTGCTCTTTGAATTTCCTACTCTCTTTTTTCCTGGTTTCTATTTTTTCTTTTAAATTCCCTAATGCCATCATGTTTGATTCAATTTCTAGAGCATCATCTTGCATTTTCATGAGATCTACTGATCTCCTTTCTCTTAATAAAAGAGAAAAATTAAGATCAAAAGATCTAGCGAAAGTCACCTTTGCTGCGGGTTGAGAAGGTTTAACCTCGACCGGGATTTTATTATACAACATGTTAAACCTTTGTGTGAACTCAAGAATTGATTCTGAGTTTTTCTTTCTAAGGGCTCCAAACTCAGTTAGGTAATAGAGGTGGTCTCTCCTCTCCCCCCATTGTCCAATAAAAGAATTTTCAAGTTCTTCGTAAGATATTAGAGATCCGACTGCTAAGTCTAAGAACCAGGTCCTCACCTATCCTTCGAAAGTCTGAATGAGGAGTCTAGAATAAACATCTTCGTGTTTGATTCCAAGGATGTCAGCAAATTGGTCAATGAAATTTATGTGTTCTTGAGCGGTTAAATCTCGTTCCCCTGTAAACTTGGGAAGGATTTTCATATAATTTTTGGAAAGGTCGTGTAGGGGAATTGGGAGGACAAGGGTGGCATATCTGGCAGCTACCTTAGTGAAGATTCCAGAAAGTGGTGCATGGCCACCTGCTAGTCCTCCTGGGGCATCGCCCCCAGCTCCTGCGCCTTCGTGTGCAGCCATTAATGGATTTGAGTATGAAAATTGGAGTGTGTAAGGAGAAGGCTCACAAAAGTTTGGGATATATATTTCAGGAGAAGAGAATATATTGTTTGAAAGGTGAAGTGAAACGGATCTCTCGAGTGTTTCCTTAACGTTTAATTTCTTAAAATCAGAGTGAAAAAAAGTATGTATGGGTGAAATGATTTGTCTAAGTGATCTTCGTGATTTTAAAATATTTTCCAAATCAGAGACTGGCAAGGTCTGCTTCTCCTCTGGATTATTTTTGGTGTTCTTTCGGCTAAAAGCTATTTTACTTATCGTGGAGTCACCAAGTGAAAGATAAAGGTAGTCTTAGAAGGTTTTTCTATCTTTGTTCACTATCAAAGAAAGAAAGTGTCAATGGCGTTCTTCCCAAGGAAAAGTTTCATTTCTTCGTTCCCCAACAACGGTGCCAAAAAGATGTTGTTCCTGAGTTTATACTTTAAGGCTCCAAAGTATACCGTCAAGGCATCTGAAAAGATAAAGATAATTAAGGGGTAAGGATCAATTGTGAAAGGTAAATCAGAGTTGGTTTCTCAATTGTCTCTGTCCAGCTTCCCATTGTTCTTGGATGCTGATATCTCTCTCGATAACTGCCCACGAACATTCTAATTCAACCCAGGTGGTTGTTGTTTGCAGGATAGTATTAAATAAGTTCAAAGAAATGCTAGTTTGATCTTGAAGGCCAGGTTCTAGGTTAGGCTATCTATTATTTGGGACAATCATGGGGAGTAAACTTTTATTGAATTATAAAATGTTTAAAGATTTTTTGCTTCAGTTTTGAGGGATAAAATAGAGAAGGAATTTTGGAACTCAAAATAATAACACAATAACAGTAGAGGATGTTTCCTGTACTTGAAACAATTTGAGAATAGTAAAATAATAACAAAAGTAACGTTGCCGAAAATATGAGGCTTTAATCATGAAAGAATCTCATATCATAATAGAAGGAGAGAAAAATGAAATTTCTAATGAAGTATATAATATAACTATCCAAATGACCTACAGGTCTTGAAACTACTGGTAGAAATCATAGAGGAAAAGATGTAAATGATTAGATAATCAAATAAATTCAAACTACGGTAGAATTTTGAATTAAACTATAGCTGATCATTCATTAGAAAGACATAGAAAGAAAGAAAGATGTTGAAAGATATTTAAAATAGATTAAGGAACACATAGCTTTAAGTTGACAGAATTTGGAATCTCTTATGTATTATCTATATCATCGTAAATCAGAAAATTTCTAATACAATCGGCTCCCTAAAACCAAAATCCCTTTCTCAGTCTTGTGAAATTATATTTATACATGATCACCAAACATTTTTCCCATTGGTGATTAACTAACTTCTAAAAACTAACGGTTACATGAATGAGTAATGTTGAACCGTTTACATTTCTATTTTAACTGCTTTATTATTTCAAATGATGAAAATATCCATAACAGTATTTCATGTCTGTGTTGATGAAATTCCTTCTTTTGTTTTAAGACAGCGAATACATTTTCCCAGGAACTACACCAAAACTTTGGGAGCTTATGGAATATCCTTTGCCTCAAATAGGAAGAACTTTCTCTGTAGTTTAGGCAGACGGTCTTCGATTATATTTCATGTGAACTTAATAGTTTGTAACTTTAATTTCGACATCACTATCCATTTGTCGATTTGAGTGACATTGATTACCTTTGTTTGTGGGATCTCTAACTGAATTTCTTCCAGATCCTCCTTGAATCTTAACTGATGCCTAACAATGTTAATTTCTCCTAACAACACTGGAAAGTTGTTTCTTCCAATGTTCAATGAAGCTTTCTCTAAAAGGTCAAAAATTCCTTGACAATTGCCATTAACCTCTCTGGTTATTCTCTTGTTTTCTGCAAGGTTTTCCTCCCATACTTTGAGTATTATATCACCTTTAATATTTTCTAAAATAGATAGCTTTTGAGTCTCTCCGACCTCCTCTTTTGTGGAAAGAGCCACTACCTTTTGAAAAGTTGTTCTGGCTACTTTCACTTCTCTCTCTTTCAGGAGAATTCTCTCCAAAGATTTACTTGTTTCTTGAAAGTAATTCTGAATAAATTCTAGCTTAAGAAACACTCCCTGTTGCTCTTTTTCTATTTTTGTATGTATTTCGAACACCTGGGCTTGGAATATTTCAAGCTCTACCACTTGATTTTGAATGGAACTAATCTATTTTGTAACTGTTTATTCATTTCTTCTTGTTGTAGGACTTGTGCTTGACTAACCTGTATTTTTAGGTTTGCTTCATCCAAGCTTGCTTTCAGTTTTTGAATCTCTTGAATGTCATTGGATCGGGCTCATTATAGACCCTTGTTTATCTCCCAACTGATACTTCTTTCAGTCTCCTTTAATTCACTTTGTAGTTGAGCTATCATCTGATCTTTCTGTTGCAACATAGTTCTCAAATTACCCACATAATGTAAATTTGTTGATGCGAAGGCTCCCATTGTGCCTTCTATTTCTATAGCAAATTCCCCTTCTTCAAGGTTTTGTCCATCTATGATGATCTTGTGCTTTTTTATCATCCTGTCTCCTCTTGGATGCATTTCCCGTTTCAAGATAGCCCTCCTCTTTTTATTGACAATGTAATCAGAGGAAGGAATCTCATCCCTAGAAATAGGTTCGAGATCATTAACATATAGAGCTCCCTCTTGGGGGTTTCCATAGGTAAACTGCAATGGGGTCAAAGAAATAATAGGACTTCTGATCTCCATTGATGCTGCTCCTCCTATTTTTTTGGGAAAATCCTCAGGGATCTCTAGGGATGTTTCCAACTCCTTATCTTTCCTTGGATCTAGTTTATCTGTCTGAGGAACTTATGTTTCAAAACCTTGGGGAGGCCCTTCCTGCTCTGGAGGGGGGGTTGTGGATTCACCCTGCAAAATCTTTGGCAAACAACTTCGCCTGTGACTTTGGAAAGACATGAAACTAGTCTGTAAGTTGGGTGATAAGGCCTGTACCCTGTTCAATACCTCATCATAGGTTTTAACCTCTTTGAAAATATCATCATAAACAGAATTTTCATGTTCAAAAGATTTCATATTGTAGTGCATCAAATGTTTGTTCACTAATTGATAAGAGTCATGCTTTTTGTGCTCAATATCTACCATTTTAATTTCTTCTAGTGCTTCAGCTTCCACTTTAGAATGGCCTAGGTTTAGTAATGAAAATTTCCCGACATACACAGGGAAGATTGGCTAGGATTTCATTTGAGCTTCCTTTAGCTCTATTCCAATACCACCTTTCACTATTTGATGTGCTACTTCCCTCAATACCAGTCTGTCTAGGAGGAATTTTGGAAGCGCATGAGCGGGGATTGAACACCCATAAACCCTAATGTAAGAAAAGTTTTCATCAATGAACCAGTCGGCTATTGCTTTGAGGTTTTCTGATACTGTCTCATAAATGCGAGGGGGTTCATAGCCATAAAACATTTTATACATTGGAATTACTACAAAATGACAAATTTTGTAAAACACATTTTTAGCATTTTATTCCCATAGCACAGAGTGATACTTGTGAATGGGTTCGGTGCAGGTTTTGTTCCAACTCCAATTCATCAGGGGAAATGGAGTCACAAAGAAGACTGCGTCCATGATGTATGACGACATGTAAAACGCCACTGGTTGACCTTTAGATCTTGCAATTCTGTAATTTGAAACTTCTTGGGCTAGGTTATCAGACAAAATCTTACTCCAGTTAAAAGTGTATCCTTTTGATGCTTCTTCTAAAAAGGGCACCCATTCTGCAGGAAAATGGTAGGGATTCTTTTTCCTGAAAAGCCTACACAACATAATGGCTACATAGACCGTGTACTCATTCAAAGATGTTGTGGCATAAACTCCATGGGTATCGGCCCTAAATTTTGATGGAAATCTCCACCATTCTCTGATTAAATCGGGACAAGTTCGGTCTGCCTCAGTACACTCCTTCCCTTGAAATTCTGCTAAAAACTCGGCATTAAAAATGTGCTTGGCATTTGGTGAGAGTTTATACATTACTTGTATATGCTCTGGCCTGAATGAGCCGACAATGACTGCTTGATCATTTAAAATGATTCTTGTTGGGATATCAACCTTCTCCAAGGCCCAATTGATCATGTCATTATATGCCATGAGCTGAGGGCGTGCTATGATCTTATGAAGCTCTAACTCTACTATATCTTGAAAGTGATTCTCAGAATCAGCAGGAGAATTTTTTATTTCATAATCCAAGAATTCATAGATTTGTCTCCAAGATTTAATTGAGTCGATAGTGTGTGCTGTAGTGTCGGATATGATATCTCCTTCTGGGTTATGCATCTCCTCTGTATCTTCACTCTTCTTTGGTGCTTTCTTTGGCGCCATAGCTCTATGTTAGATAGAAAACCTATCACAGAAAAGAAGCGTATGAGCTTGGCCGAATGTGAATTACCTTTGAAAAATAGAACAAGCATAGGTTTTGGAACACAAACTTTTAATTTGCCTTAAACTCGTTTTATGACGAAAACACTGACGCGGCTGACCTGTAATTAATTACATTAAATGAAAAAAATATTTATGAGATACGTGCAACATTTATCAGTTATCTGTTTATTAATATGACCATATTTTAGCAATCCCAGATTCAAAATTTGAAAGATTTCATTCAACGGTACTGAAAATAAGAAAATACCAAAGCAGTTTAATTACCGTTAACCGTGTTTTTAAAACAGAGTTAGTCCAGCTTTAAAAGCTGATTATGGTTCGAGACTTCACATTTCGGGGTTTCGTGGATCGTGGATACATGAGGTATGTCATCGATAAACCCCGATTCCCGAAACTGTGAAATCACGATGAGACTAAGTTAGGCCTTAACTTTTGAATTAGTAGATTAATTAATCAGGATTAAAGAATAACTCCCAAAATAGGGTTAATTCGGTCTAAACATAGAGTATGAGTCGAGACTTCGTGTTTCAGGATTTCAGGGATCCTGTTGACAAAAGGTATGTTATTGTTGAACCTCGATTCCTGAAAGTGCGAAATCTCGATAAGGTTAAGTTAATCCTTAACTTCTGTAATTAGTGAATTAATTAACCAAGATTTAAACTATCTTTCATTCTTTCAGGAAATCAGGATTTCATGATTCAATATGTATTAAAACATATGTTCTCAGTAAACCCTAAATCCCAAAAACTTTTTAAAGTTAATCTTAACTCCTTTGGGTTTTAAGCATCAGGACTTTTATAACATTTTTGGTTTTTTGCCTTTTATTATTTAAAGAATAAAGTTTGTTGGGATTTTGGTACCGGTCTTTTGGAAATGATAGTGAAGGTTATTCTTTATGAAAATCCGAAACCCGAAAAAGGAAAATTTTATTCTTTAAAGATAAAAAATTTAAAATTTGTTTCACACCTTACACTTTTTCTTGTTTTGGCTTGACTGCAGGAGTATCTTTTACAATACTCTACAATGTCTGCAAATGGATTTTGCTACACATCTTCATAACTCATGAGGTTTAGTACTTCAATGCATACATCCCTCACACTTTTTAGGAATATGGTCCTAATTGTGGTTATATCTAAGGAAAATTGCTTTGTCTTTTGGTAGTTGTATAGGAACCTTTCTAGGTAATCTTCCAAACTTTCTTCCTCAGATTGCTACATTTTAAATATGTCATTTCTAGCATCCCTAGGTCTGTAGTAATATTGATATTTCTGGAGGAAATTCTCCTTCATACCATCCTAAGATAATATAGTGTGTTATCCTAGGCTGATAAACCACCTTAATGATGAGTCTTTTAGTGTGGCTAGAAAGAGTTTTAGTTTTTGTGCATTATTAGTGTAATTATAACTCCTACATAGTATATCAAATTCAAACAAAAATGAATCATGATATTTTGTTGACATACCATGGAATTGAGGTAGTGGGGACAATGGAATATTCTTCATAGCAACGTCTCTGGTGATGTCTAATATTGGGAATCCAAATGTCTCTATTTCATTGGCTTCATTTCCTTCCTCTTCTGCCATATCTCTGAATAGGTTGTAGGGTGTTGGTGATGTCTCCCCACTAAGTGATGGTTCAACCACTGAGTTGTTTGGTATATC